>JARHVA010007381.1:142500-157500 GCA_037957365.1 Torreya grandis
CTACACATATCACTTAGTATAGCACTATCATGTGGGACATGGCCTACACTACCTTGTCTTCTCTCCATCTTCTCACTTGAGGTGACCTATTATCGATCATATGGGGCAACCCAGTCGATTGATACATAAGAAACCTCTCATATATCTAAGCCATCAACATTATGATAGGTTTCATGGTCTTATGCCCTTTTAATATCATGTCATACATATCATGTACTCTCTAGACCTAGATAACAAATCTTAGATCATATAAAACTCATTCCTCTAAGATCATCCTACTCAAGGCTCACACAAATAGTAGTACCTTATTGTTTGAATTATGACATAACACCCAGTATGTCACAAGGCCTATCAAATCTTTTCATAGGTCTAAAATCTATGATGTATATACCTCTAACATATTGATGTTCCTACCTAGTAATATCATCTCTAAGCCTGTAGCCCATATGGCTAAGGCTCTCCTCTCCTCTCCTCTAGGATATCTAGTATCCTTGTGGTCACCTGTGCCCCTACTATAGGTATCCCTAAGATGGCATAGACATCCTCTAACATGATAAAAACCTCTATTATATCCCCATCCACCTCCCATATAAAGATGTTAGTCAGTCATTTCTATCAATCAAGGAACATGACTAGCAAATTAACATTAACGGGGGTCTAACACATATACCTAAGGATCCTAGTCTATCCCTATCTCCATTTGAAAACCTGTCTAACAAGTTTGGTAACCATGTTGCATCGATCAGTTAGTAGAATCTTCATCGTTCCTTCACCCAAGAAATAATAAAAGATGTATCAACTCTTCCATGTCATGTATAATCACAATACATTCTATTTCAATAAAAAAAACAAGCCTAAATTAATTTAATTTATTCATTTGAACCTTTTTTGTCTACTCAATCCTTCTTTTCCTTACTTGGTCATTTTAGGCCATTCTATCCTTCTTTTGGCCTTTTACATCCATTTTCATACCATTTTAGCTCTTTGGTCAAATTAGTTTGACCAAAATTTCCCTATTTTTGGCCTGGATGACTTACAAATCTAAGTCAACCCTCTTATTTTCCCTTCCTAGTGATGAGTTTTCATTTTGGACCTTTTAGATCAGTTGGCAACTCTATACTAGGTCGGTAGCCTACAAAATGTATAGGGTTGACACACACCTACTAGGTCAGCACTATGGATTCTACCTATTTTCAACCTAATGGGTCGACTGAGTCGACCCATTTCATTTTGCTACTAACCCCTTACTTTTTCCTAAAAAAAGTGCCTTTTCTCATTTTCTTCCTAATTCCTCTAAACCCATTTCTTGTATTGTTATTTTCTACCTATATAATCTAATTTTATTTTATTCTAACATCTAGAAATGCTTAAAATTCAAAATTACTTTAAAAACACTTAATTCACTATAAATTTCAAAATATGGCTTAAGATTCATAGTTTCATACTTGTAGTGCATCCACTATTGCTTCTGGAGCTCTCCCTCATCTAGCCTATTGTCTCCTCACCATCCTAGCTCATTTGGTCTTTAGAGCTCTCTTTCCTCTCCTTCACAATTAAAAATAACCAAATGTTTTCACTTTCCCCTATTTAAAAATACTTTTCAAAATTCAAATCTTTCAATTATTTTTAGGTAGATTCCTTATTTTATCTATCTCTTCATTTCTACTCATCTATTTTAAAAAGTGTAAAATATGTTAGATTCATGATGATGTAGAGAATCATTTCCACTACTATATACATATCTTCCAAAAAATTTGATTTTTGGCTATTTTTTTACTAACTTTTATAGGTTCACCTAGTGTTCTTCATATTGGATGCCTTCATTTTTCCTATAGTATACTTCTTTAGCTATGACACTAAGGTAAGTAAAGGTATGTTATTTTAAATTTTGTCCTTTCATTTATCTTAGTTTTTGCTTATTGTACTTTATTTAGCATCAACATTGTGTGTTATCATATTTTATCCTAAAGCACCATCCCATGTTGTACTTACATGACACGTGATGAGCTTTGAGTGGGGCATATGTATACACATAATATTTTCAAAGATTTATCACCTACTAACACTTTGTATCTTGTAATAACCCATCGAGTCTCAATCTCTCTAAGTGCATGCTTTAAGGGGTGCACTACGAAAGGGGTGGGTAGACCATTGGTGATTTATAAGATTATTAAACCTTTTTCCACATTCCATCTACACACTTGTCTCCTAAAATCATTTACCCTAAGATTATTCTTCTCAATCCTACCCATTCTAGTCATTTGTCATACTTTATGCCTCTTTCTCTTACCTTAATTCCATTTTAGATAGTTGATTGTACTAGGTTGACTAGGTCAACCCTATATTGTTTAGGGGTATTTTTCACTTTTTGTGTTTGTTATCCCTTTATTCAACCTAGCTCAGACCTAGTGAATTATCCTCAAAAACATATAGGGTCAACTAGGTTGACCTTATAAAGCTGATGTTTTTGGGAGGATTTAGGGAAAGATCCACCTATATATACAAGTTCATTTCTAACCATTTGTGAAAAAAGAAGCAAATAAGAATAAGTGTAAATGAACATCTACTTATTTACCATTCTACTTGAGGAATAAAGCTTAGGGTTCCATACCTCTTTGGATATATAAATCCTATTTTTTGGAGAAGTCTTTTGGATGCATAGATAGGTTATGTATCCTAGAGTTGATTGTCTTTTTTATCCTTACATACAATAACAATATCTTATGAATCACCTTGGCCAAGGTAGATATTGAGGCTTGGTGGGTTCATCTTCAAGGTAAGTATTCTTAAATTTATTTATCCTTTGTAAGAATAGATAGATAATATAGTTGTTCTTCTCTTTCATGCATTGGGATTTCATATACATTAGCATGAGTATATGTCTTCTATGCATGTTGATTTTAGTTTTTGTTTGTTTCTAACCCTCACTTTGTGCCACAAGCTTTGGTGTGCATTAGATTATATTTTATTTCTTGTTATTAGAATAGAATGAACAGTTAAACCTTATGACTCTTTTATGGTTATTGCATGATTGTGTGAGACTATAGGATTTATAACCCCTTCTAGCATGGTGTATTGTGATTAGTGATCCCCTAATCAGATCTAGTGGATCCCCATATTGGTCATGTTCCTACTTGAAAAATCTATTACTAATCGAAAGTGTAGGTATGCTCTAACTTCTCTGAGCCAGGATTGATTTATATTCATGATGAATTTTTGATTGCATACACATACTATCTTTATTGATATGGAGGTGCATAATTGTCTTGATATATATATATATATATATATATATATATATATATATATATATATATATTGCCTAATTGGGTTATTATTGATTTGAAATTAGAACCTATCCCTATAAATATTGATGTGATGGTGGCATTTTTCCAAGATGATATTATGGAGAGTGAGGAGGGCATCCTAGTGAATGTTTTATAGCTAGGAGATCCTATTTTACTTGTTATTCAATATTGACATATTAAACTAGTGAACATGGATTTTAAAAATTAGGTTATTATGTTATTACTACAAAAATATTTTTATTAATATCATTGTTCAAATTTTTTTGAGTCTTATTATTTTTTAATTACACTTCATTGTTCAAATCACCTAAAATTATCAAATGGTCAAACATTATAATTCATTGTTGATAATAGAAGTCCAAAAACATTATTTCTCTTAAATTATTTTTATAATATAATAATAAAATCCATAAAGGCTTAAAAAATAAAAACATAATATAATGTCAAGTGAATTCCATATAGGCACATGTACAATGTCAATAATACATAGATTTCCATATAGGCATACAAAAATTCATACATTACCAAATAAGCATACGTGAGCTAATAATCAAGTAACCTCCATATCTTTACCTTATTCAAAGAATAACCTCCCTAAGATGTCGTGTTTTTAGATGGATATCCCTCCAATGCCTTGGATTTCTCTAAAGTCCAACTTTAGGTCCTATACTCATAGCTCACTTACAATTGAACCTGTTCAAATACAAGTATTATTAGAAAATTAACATAAAATATGTATGCAACCAACTTAATAAATTAATTTTAAAATATAATAAAAAAACATTAAAATATGCATTACTAAAATATCATGGTCCCACTCAATTTGACTTTGATGCCTAATTAGGTCATTGATATATTGAGCTTCACGAATAAGTGTCTGAAATGAGGATGAAATATGAGATGTTTCCCTCCAAACCATCTAAATTGGACTATGAGATGTCATGAGACAACCCTACATACACAATAAATTCACATTAATTATATTTTTCAAGAAATTATGTAATAAAATTATTAAAAAATATTTTTACAATTAAAAATCACAAGTTAATATGTACCTTTATGAGGCCTGTATATATGACATCACTACAAAAATGCCTATATATGTCTCCGCTTGTAGTGATGGAGTGTCTACTTGAGACATCAAATAAAAAAACAATCTCTCACTTAGTTTTTTTATAAATTATCAAAGATATATGACAATTTTTCTCCTTTATTAAACCAAGAGTTTAATATGTACTCAAAATTTTACCTTTGCATAAGTAAAAGTTGTCATGCTAGCATAGGTATTTATAGTAGTGGATGGGCTAGAATTTGTCTCTTTATATGTAAATAATGTCTACATAATATTTAATCCTAAAAACATATACTATGATGATTAAGGAACCATATCCTCTTGGAACACACACACACACACACACACACACACACACACACACACACACACACACACACACACACACACACACACACACACAATTATTTTTTTGTGCAAATTAATTGTTATATTTTAAATTTTTAAGTATAAATTAAATTTGACATGACATTTATATAAAATATACCTACATCCATGTAGTCATCAATGACTGCACACCAAATATGCATGACAAAAACTCTTCACTCAAGAATATATCATCCAGCCCATCTAAACCACTAGTGTTATAATTATTATAATGTATATTACATATAGCTCCATAATATATACAAAGATGGGGTTAGGTATGTACACTATGGGGCATATCTCCATCATGTCACTAAAAGCCTACTCATATGTTGAATGTGTGTATTAGTAAGCACACTAAGTGCATGTAGAGTGTCGATCTAAATAACCTCCTTCACCATATAGGGGATCTCAAGAAATAGTATATTGTGAGTGGGGATTCTTTTAGGTCAATTAGGTACATGACATACACCTGGTTGATCATGTGCATAACCTTTCCCTCAACTTTGAAACTCACTATAATCAAAATAATTTAGAATCTCATTAAGGATAAAATTTATAGTGGAGTTTCCTCAAAAAATACAATGGGACTTATCATTGTTACATGGTGAATAATTAAACACCATCTACCATCAATCCCAAAAATTTGATTTGATCAAATTATGTTGGTACTTATGGATTGGGAAATGTTTAGCAGTTATTACAAATGGTGCATTGGTGGTTGGGTCAATGAATATTGCATAAAAATCATTGTTTGATATTTGTTTATTTTTAACCTCATGTGTTGATAATTTTTATCATAATAATCCATACAACTATAATCATAATATTCCCATCTATCAATTTGAGTCATTATCAAGTCAACTTGACCCAATAATGATTTTAGGTTATTGGATAGATAAGTGCAGTGGGTATTGGTGTATGTGGGATCCCTCATTCTCTTAAGTACTTGCTTAGTTTCAATTTTATTTTCCATAATGTGTGAAGCTATATCCTCTCAGCTGCCTAGGGGATCTTGTGGAATTATAGGAGGGTTAAGTGGAGTAATATGAGGGTTAGGAGGGTTATGTGGAGGGTTAGCCTAAGGATTAAGAGGGTTTGGTGGAGGGGTAGCCACATGAACAATAGGGTCAAGTAGAGGATTAGGAGGATGGTTATGGTCTCTTGTAGTGGATTGGTATATTTAAAAAAAATAATTTATAAATTAAATAATGTAAAAAATAAAAAAATGGTAAAATACAAGGTTAACAGGTGTAGTTTTTATCACTTGCCTCGTCTACATGGAGGCATAATAAATTTCGAGATGTTTTGAGATTTCCAATGGAATTATAAAAAGTATTGAGGCCTACCTAGGGATAACAAGATCACAAAATTATTTATCACTCATAAAAATGAGAATTGACAAATCAGGGAGGTCACAGGTTTAAAAAAAACATAGTCATAATGCATGCACATTATGGTAATGTGTACACATTACTATAACATTTACATATTATTATAATGCATACATGTTACACAATAACACACATACATTATGGAGAAATAATTATGAATCCATATTTCAAATACCATGTATGTATTATTCACATAATGTGTACCCATTATCCACATAATGCATACACATTATATAAATAACACATACAGATTATGGGATATGTCCATGGAATTATCCCCTAACTCTATGTACATACCCAACTATGGGATTTTACTAAATTTGGGTAAATACACAACACAAATACAAATGGATTTTAGAAAACATATAATATTGAAAGTGATAACAAACATGAGAGGCATATAGTTAATCAATACACATGTGAAATTAACCCACATGTAACACAATGAGTAGTTAAAGTAATCTACCACATCAAAAAAATGAGTGTTCAAGTTCCATGATAAAGGATTGGTTAAAAGATTTAACCAATAATAATAGAAGGTCTATGATAATCATTATAAGATATAACAGTTGGAGCGTTAAAACCACTATAAATATGTATACAATGTTGTGACACCCATGAATCTAAGGGAAATGTATCATCATCATAAATTTTTAACACATTTTTCAATAATTAACTATCCAAATAATTAATGCCTTTCATGGATATATTTTCCAAATATACCATGTTTATCTTGGATTATATGATGAAAGTACCCCCATTTGAATAGAATTAGTCATGTATTTAATGTCCTATTTCGTTAGGTAGACATTGTAATAACTTTTTTTATGCTTCTATGTATACAAATTCAACCTTAGTTTGTTATTTTGAATAACTTTCATCTCTTTAAATTTAAACCAGTTTACATTGATGTCCAAATTTCAAACATTAATTCATATTATAAGGGATTTATTGTATTTGATGTATCATTGGGTGACTAATAAAAACATTGTATGATAAAATATTATGGAAACCATGAAATAATGTTTGAATTGTCTCCAATCCCACTTTAATAGGAAGAATAACACAACCATTAGGATCCCATAAAATACAATCATAACCCAGATAACCCTCTAAATCATTGAGGATAAATGTAAGACTATATATAAAATATTCAATAAATATATTTTGAATGGCATTTTTTTCATTGCCATCTATGAATATTTTTAAAAACAATGGCCCTTCATATTAATTGTCATGTGGGATATCCTTTTTAGTAAATAAAATTTCAATAGAGATTTATTATTATTTATTTAATCAAAAACTCCAATAAAATCATAAATTGGCTATTGAGAATAATCCAAAAGCTCATGGTTATACTTCAATTGTCCAATCATTTTGATTTTAACCATAGGTCCTAGGATTCTGGTGTAGTATAAAATCCTACACTTCATATAAAGCTATAGATTTTAGAATACAGTTAGGTAAACTAAAAAATATAAAACCAAACACCCATTCTAATTTACAATTTTAATTTCATAAATTTAACTTCTATTAAATGGAAATTATAGGGGAGAACACAATTTTTTACAATGTTTAGTAAGGATAGGAATGCAAATTTATATGATATGAAGGAGAAACCTTTCTTATAATTTTTTTTAGAATAAATGTGTTTTACAAGTGTGTGTGAATGCTAGATACAAAAGACATGATAAATATTTATTATCTACCTATGTGATATTTCTCATCTCTGATCCCTTATGGGTTAGATGATTATAATATACATCTTTAAAATAAGAAGTTCAACTCACAAAAAATATAATATAAGTATTTTAGATTATATCTTGTTCAAGTGGTTTGGAATTATTATAGGTGTGGAAGTTGAAATTTTATCTATTTGGTTATTTTAATATGTTACCTTATATAATGTAGACCAATAAAGTTCCACTTTGCATGATTCATGATGGTAGGGAGTTTGAAATTGGGATTTTGAGTGTTTGTTTCACTATGAAAAGTTCATTAGCTCTGTGGTATTCCATGTTGTTATGTGGTAATGGGTATAGGTACCATGAGGGTATTAAAGTAATGAAATATGCTAAAATATAATGCATAGGGTATGGAAATGAGAAGTGTTTTCATGATACAAGATAGTGGAACAATAATTTGTAAGGTGATGTGCCAATGTAGGAAGATTCTATGAAACTTTGTATATGGCATGAGATGTCACAAGCTCAAATAACTCTAAGTTAATCCAAAGGTGCATGCACATTATGAAAGTGAACAAAGGAGGAGTATGTGTGACTATGCATCCATCATTCAAATTTTATTGAAGAGTATTTTTTTTCATGATTTATTTATTCAATTATTGAAATTGAACTATAATTTACTAAAGGTTTTACTACTTATCTTGATTAGTGTATTTATATTATTTGACAACTCTAAACAACTGGTGTGTACCTTGGTGGATGCACATTGATGTCATTTCATAATATAATCCTTCTATATTGGACATAAATGTTCAAGACCCAAATTTGAAGGTTTTTATATTTTTGTTGGCTTAAGAAATGTCGGGAAGTAAGGATCAAGGAGTTCCACATTGAAACCTCAATCCAAACCAAAATGTTGTGGTAGATCAATAAAAATTGTGTTCTCTCTAGTTGTGTGTCAGATGGTGTATGGACCATAATACAAAGGCTTTATCTTGTAGTGTGTATCCTTGAAGCATTCCTTTTAGTTTACCACTTAAAATTCATGAGGTGTGTAATGTGAATGTTGGTGCTCTTTGTACTTAAATTTTTGGAGTAATAATGTTTATTGACCCTAGTAGTGAACACCTTAGATGTGTTATACAAACTTCTTTAATTTTTTTACTTATTTTTATAATGTATGTGACTCAATGATAGATAGTGTGTGATAATATATGTTTAAGGGTGTGAATGGTTTAACCCCAAGGTATGTTTGTAATGGAATATGCCCCATATAATTATGCAAAACTCTATTATAGACATGTTGGAAGTAAATAAAACTATCATCCCACATGTGTAGATGGACAATGTTGTACATGTATATAAAACAAAAATGTGTGTGGTCAAAGACTTGCATTTGTCCATCTTTCTGAGGATGAAATGTTGTAGACTGGTCCAATTATGTATCCATCATGAATACAAATCTTTCTAGAATTCACTGACAATATTAGGGTCATGGTCAGACTTAATGGAAATTGGTAATGCAAAATGAACCCAAACATGATCAAATGCAAATGGCACACTTCCCTACATGTTGATTTTGATTTCGAAATCAAACATGTTTGAGCTCTTAAAAAACTATGAACTAAAAAAAGAATATACTAATTTCAGTGTTTCCTCATAGGTAATCTAGTCATGAAATTCATGTTGATAGACTCCCAAGGCTTGAATTAAACCAACAAGGGATTTAAAGTCTTGTTTGGCTATTTTTAGGCTTTTAGATGAAATAACGATTACAATACTTGAGGTGGAGCTCAATTTATGCTTACATGTGAGGCCAATAAAAGTGTTTTAAAAGTGATTGTAACGTTTTGATAACATTGCAATGCCCTAATATCTTAGTATAGTGTGCCTCCCAAATGAATCTTTAGTGAGGAAGCTGACATGTGGATGTTGAATGAGGATATCCTTATATAGTGTAATATACCTACATGGTATGTTCCATGACAAAACATTATCACATATAGGTATTATAAGGCTATGCAAGTGATATATAATATCACAAAGTGATGCACATGGTCATGAGTGAAAGAGATGACATGAAATACATAATGGTTGTGTGGTAATCTATAAGACAATGCACCCAAGTAGGAATATATCACAAGATTTTGAGAATGGTGAAATATGTTCTAATTCAATTCAAGTCAAATTAATTTTAAGGAATGTGTAGGCCTACAGGGAAGATTTATGTATACAAATAATATTTTCAAAATTTTATTGATTACTAAAACTTTGTATCTTTTAATAACCCATCACGTCTCAATCTCTCTGATTGCATGCCTTAAGGGGTGCATTGAGAAAGTGGTGGGAAGACCATTGGTTCTTCGTAGGATTGTTGGCCCTTTTACCACTTGTTATCTAGACACTTGTTTCCTAAAAACCATTTTCCTAAGCTTTTTCCTCTCTATTATACCCTCCTCCAGTCATTTACCACTTTTATTTACCTTTTCCTAACCTATATCCCTTTTTTGTAGTTTTATAACTATGTTGGTAGGGTCAACCTTGTATTTTTTGTCATCAGCCCATAGTGTCAACATAGTTCATTTTTAGCACAGGTCAAACAATATTAGGTCAATTGAGTCAACCCTAACGGCCATAGTTTTTGTAAGTGTTCAAGGTTAGAATTGCTTATATATACAAGTTAATTTCCCCTTCGTTGAGAGAAGATAAGAATAATTAAGAGTTATTATGCATTTTCTTATCCACCATTCTACTTGAGGAACAAGCTTAGGGTTTCATACTTTCTTTGGAGATACAAATCTTGTTATATGGAGAAGTATTTTGGTTGCATTGATAGGTTGTGTATCTTAAAGATGCTTTATCCTTATCGTCCTTACATATCACAACAACCTCTTTTGAATCACCTTGACCAAGGGAGAGATTGAGGCTCTATGGGTTCATCTTCAAAGGTAAGTATTCCTAACTTTGTTCCTCCTTTGTAAGAGTAGATAGATATGCATTTGTACTTATATCCAATATTAGGATTTCATATACATTCATGTGAATATATGAATCTTATGCATGTTTAATTTTATTGTTTATAACCCCCACTTTATGCCATAAGCTTTAGTAAGCACTAGATTATATTTATTTTACTTGTTATTAGTTTAGTGAGATATCAAAACATAAGATACCTTTGGGTTATTACATGATTGTGATTGATTGGAGGCTTTGGAAACCTCCCTAACACATTGTATTATGGAAAGAGATACCCTAATCATGTCTAGTGGATCCCCATATTGGTCATGTTCCCACTTAATAAATGTGTCCCCAATGAAAAGTGTATGGTATGATCTATCTTCTCTGAGTTAGGATGATTTATATACATGATGCATTTTTGATTGCATACATTTTGTTGAACATGATGTGAAACAACACCTTGTAGGTTTTATTTCACATTTTTTTATTATTCTATCATTTTTATTATCATATATTTACAATACTAGGTCGATAGTGTTGACATAGTTCTAGCTTCTATGCATAGGTTTAACACACTGTCACATCAATATGACTGTTTTATTTGTGCAGGGTTTTTAGAATTCCATTTCAGCCTACTAGGTTGACCTAATTGACCCTGTACATTTTAAGGCATTTAGTTTAGCATATTAGGTCAACCCAATTGACCCTGTATATTTTCAAGCATTCATTTTATCATACTAGGTCAACCTAGTCAACCCTGTACATTTTCATGCTTCCAGTTCAACATACTAAGTTGACATAGCTAGTAGAATTCACAAGTTTAAGTCAAGGTTATTTAAAAAAATCTCATCTTTTTTTGCATCCTCTAACCCACCAAAGTTCATTTCTATCCTTCTTTATCATTTCAAGCATTTTTTATAGTTCTATTTTCACAATTTGTAGTCTTTAAAATTGCCCATGTATAGTCAACTAGGTCGACCCTATCGACATAGTTCTATATTCTATGTACTATCTGGAAAATTAGGTCAACATTATTGATGTAGTTAACTTTTAGACCCTTGCTTCTTTAATACATAATTGACATTATAGACTCTATTTTATATTATATGCATACACTGTCAACTAAATTAATAATGTACTATGTTTTCAAGTTGGAATTAACACTTATATTCTAGTAATTAGCTCACACTTTCATTTATTATTGCTTGCATGATTAGAATAAGATCACATAGTCTAAGTTCTACAATATAGGTTCCACACTCTCTTTCCATGTACCTTAGATGATGCCATTAACCAATAAAAATTTCAATATTTCCTTATGTGTCAATTTGAGCCACCCCAACCTTCTAAAAGTACTCGTATCTTATTAAAAAACAAAAATCATAATGCTACTAATGATGGTGTCATAATTCTTATGACACCATTCACATTATTCAAGCTATTATTCCTAACCAATATTCAAAATCAGATCACCCTTATCAAAAATACACTAGTCCTCACTTATGTTCACCTAATACCATCAATGTTCACAAACCCTTATCTTTAGCTTAATTATTAAAATGTCTACTGAGGCCTCTTCCACAAGAACTTGATTCCACTTTTCTTATCAAATCTTGGTATGATCCTAGAAATTTTTGTTTATTTCACTGTACTTATGGTCATTCTCATGAAACATTTAGGTAGATTCATAATTTAACCATGGATTTTATTCTTGGTCATAGTTTTGATCATGACTTTATCATTCAAAAATGTCAACAAGCCTATGACATTACTTTTAAGTCTTATGAAACAAATACTAAATCTTAAGCCTTGAATCAAGCCAATTCTCATCTGGATATCTATAAATACCCTCTTATAAATAACCAAAACCACCAAGACAACCAAGACAAACCCACCCAATCTACCAATAATGTATAAAGTCTTGTTGACGCAACTCCTAAAGAGAATGTGGTTAGCATGACTAATATGTGAAGGCTAGTTGACCCCTATATTATTTCAAACATTTTTCATTATCCAATATTATTATCCAAATAACTTAAATGAGTTATGGAAAGATGAACTTGTAACTTTTAATGACCCAATTATAACCCCTCCCTTGGATAAAACTCATGTTCTATTTCTGCCATTCCTCCATCTTCTTTACCTAAAATGAATGCTAATTAAGCTTCTATCAACACTTTTCCTATTGATTCTCAACACCATCCTAAACCAACTACTTCACCTTCTAACCATAATTTACAACCTTGTTTTAAACCTTCTTTTTCTTATCAACACAAACTATAATGTACTTTGGCTCCTCCTTCTGAGGAACTCATTCATTATTATGCACCTATTTCTAACAAGTTTTTTATGGGTTATGACGAGTGGGATCCCATCATAGAAATCACTAATATTCCATACAAAATTCCATTTATTAAGCTTATGAGGACCTCTTTGCATCATCAAAACCATATTATGTAACTTTTGTTCTAAATGAACATCCCTCGTTCTCCCTTAGTAGGATGTGAAGAAACCTTATCTGGATCTCAAGATAACATATTATAACAATGTGAAGAGATGTCAATCCATGTTGAAAAAATAATGGATACTTATCTTTCCTTAAAATTTCCCATTACTTTTATGATCCCCATTGAGATTATACATCATGAAGATGATCCTCCTCTATTCATTAGTGTCCAAATTGGTGATATCCAAGTCACACATGCCTTGATTGATGAGGGTTTTAAAGCCTGTGTTACCTCTCTCAATTTTATAAAAACCCTTGAATATTCTAAATGCAATCTCAAATCCACACTTAGCACATGCCAAGGATATGATAAAATGAAAATGTCTACTTTAGGTTGTGTGTGGCTTCCCATTACCATCCCACTTGTCATCATTCATGTGAAGGTGATGATATTTAACTTTCCTTTATCTTATAACATCTTGCTTGGTAGGTCATGGACTCATCGTATGAGAGAAGTTACTTCTTCTACCTACCAATTCATTAAATTCCATCACAATAAAACCATATATAGGATTTAGGGTGACACTAACCCTTAGAAATTTTAACAATTCCAAGACCATGGTGTCTTCAAGATTTTTACTCTTGAACCTTTACCCAATGTTCCACTCTGTGAGTCTCAACAATTTAACTTTCTTGTCAATTCAAGTCAAGGTTATAACACTCATCTTGAACTCATTAGGAATATTATTTCTAACTTATTAGATTATGATGATGATGATGAGATTTATGAGATCAACCTAAAGATTATAACTTTTGATCTCTCACCTAATCTTATCTCTAAGCTTCCTTCTTCTTTGCATCCTAATTTTTGCAATCCACCTCATGATGACAATCCCATTTTATTGACTAAGACTCAGAATTCTATTCATCACACCTCATCAAATGAAAATGTCATCCCTACCGATGTAATTGATCTTCACATAGCTGTTTACAATGATGATTATTCCCTAGATGATCCATTTTTAGCTATTCTTGTTCAAGCCCTTGATGCTGAGATTACCCATTATCATTTCCCTTTGATTCAATATTTTTTGTTATTCCCATATTCCATCATTTATAGTTCTTAATTTTATCATTTTCCTCTTTATCATAGGGTAGATATGGTGTGAACACCTCCATTTGAACCATTTATGATTATGCTTATGGATCATGTTATGATTGGGCCTTACCACTTTGGTAGGTACCTTAAACCCTATAGCTTGATTGTCCCTAAGATGGACACAACCTTCATTTATCCTTATGTATACCCCACCCCTCCATTATTAGAGCTCACTTTGGATCCCATTACTACTCTTGATTTAGCTAAATCTATCTTTATTTCTAATCCTGTCACTCCTTTTGTCGATCCTAATTTTTTTCCTTCCATACCACCACTTTCCATTGGTGATGGTTTGTTTACTTTACCTTAGATGGCTATGTTTCTCATAAAATAGATGAAATATCCTTTCCATTCTCCTTCCACTTCTATCATACCTCCTCCTATGAGTACCTCTGCTAAGCCTACTCACAGGTGTATCTATTGCCTCCACAACATAGATAATCATTCATCCGCACATTATTCCAAGATATGACAATTTATTAATACTTTGCATCCTTCTACCCTACAGTCCTCATATAAATCCATACCTCCCTTGAAGGTACTACCTAAGTATATTCATAAACATGGATAGGTGTATTTTCTTTGGCACTAATGTGGTACCCATCACACTAA
>JARHVA010007381.1:162500-340000 GCA_037957365.1 Torreya grandis
CCAAATGAAAGACATAAATATTTTAAAGGAAAAAAGAATTCCAAGGAGTTAAGACATTTACCATTTTAAAATAAAATTTGAATGAAAAATTTGAATCAAAGTATGAATATGCATCATATTATGTTGATAATAATAAATTTTGATCCATTACACATTTAATCCAAAGGATTTCCAAATAATTTTGATGTGTAAACAAATATATTAAATTTTTAAGTGCTTAATAATGTTTATTCTTAACATATTTATATTTTTTGGTATATCTATAATTTATTTAACTCATATTCGATAAGAGAGCCTTCATCATATTATGAACACTACACATATCATACATACATACCTATTTCAGTTGTATTTATCCCTATTTAGCTTAAGATTCATGTCAAACACTTCTCAATAGTCTTTGGTCTTCTAGGACAAGTTCATGCTAGGTTGGATGGGGCCACATTGAGACATTTTCCAATAGTAAGGCATTGTCCCTAAATATCTAACAATCACTTTTAAATTTTAGACATTCCACAAAAACTCTATTTTTATTTTTGTAAGGTCATTTAGAAAATATATTCTAAATATTTCCCTATAAAATCACATCAAGGAATTCAATTAAACACAGCTAACAAGCCAATTTCATATTAATACACACTAAGAAAAAGAGCACTGTTTCATCCAATTCCAAATCTATTGTATTCTAACACTCATATTCCAAGTCTGAATATATTTTATTTTAAGTCTATGGCATCCATTATCAAGAATTTTATTTAACATTATAGTTATAATCATCTAGTTTCAAAACAATGGATCACATAATCATCCTATGATGGAGAAGTAAATTGTCTTGAGGCCCACTGAGGCTATGTAGGTAATGCTCATATTACACAAGGTTTTATAAGGATAGATCAATAATTCATCTTACATATTTCTCCTCATTGCATTTGATCTCATATTTGGTTTTTGCTAAAGAACAATATTTTATTTTTTAGGTCTTTTAAGAATAATATTGACATATAAAATTAATAAATAAATTCTCAAAGATAGTCGCACAGACCCAGATCCAAAAATCATATGCATAGTTAACTCAGACAAGATTGAATTCAATAGTCAAGGACACACTACGCCTATGTCCTAGTTTTATAGATTTGTCCAATGACAAATTTAATTCTTGTATTCAAGTATGACACAATACACAATAATTTTCAAGTAGAATTCACTCATAGTTATCCCATGTAGTCAAAATAATATTTTTATAGGGAGTTTTGCATTTTGTAGACCTATTTTCTAGTTTTAAAAAAATTCTAATTTTGTAAAGTTTTGTAGCATACTATATTTTAATATTAGATATGAATATTCTAATATTAAAATTTTAATATATTAGATCTATTTATTTGAGTTCATTTAATTAAAATATAAAAAGCATTCTATTGAACCTATTATTTTTATAATATCTCTTGTTATTTGCTTGATTTTTGTCATAGGGATTAGTTTAAATTTTTGTAAATCCTTGATAGTGAAAGAAAACAACCTTCGATCTTGTACATTAATCTAAAATATACAATTCAACTTCTATGACATTTAATTTAATTTGATATTAAATAAGTTTGTCTTGTCTCCTCAAATAAAATATGACACAAAATCTCTTTGTTTTGACCTTGAGATGAAATTTGTTGATATCTATGCACAAATCTTTTAATTTTATTTATCTTTATTTTCTATTTTCTTCTTCTTATTTTTATAACTTATGTTCTAACAATTTAAAATTGCTTAGTGATTGTCATGAAGGCTATGTAGTGTTTTATTTTATAGACACTATTGCATGAGGGGTTTACCTCAATATTCATATCCATTGTACAATGCTAAATGAAAAATTTAGTTTCCACATAATTCAAGGTATATCAAAAACACATAGGATCTATTATTCATACCATAAGAATCCTATTTTAGAAATTTTATTTCTGGTGAAAATGAGAGGAGTGTAACACCCAGGGAAGTTACACGATAACCTTAGAAACTAGATTAGTGGACTCTGATCATGATTTTACCTCGATAGTTGAAGCTCAGAAACATTGTGTTGACACTAATAAATGAATTAGCAAATATATTATAGAATCCATTGTAACATAAAATCTAAATTGATTGGATGCAAATGGTTTATGCTTATTAAGTTAACTTCAATTAAGACTAATGTGACACATAGATTAGTATTTGTTAGAAACAATTATCTTATTCATAAAATAAAAGAATTAGGTGGCTCATTCATAATATTCATTACACAGTACATAATAATTTCTACTCTAACTTCTCTTTATTTATATTTATATAGTAACCATTGAATACAATGTTCTTATATATTTAAAACATATTGTCTTATGTTATTACAAATGCTACTCTACTATGTAACCTCTTAATACTCTTCACTATTACACTTCAACCCTTCTCTATGTTATGTCCAGTCTATTAAAAAATTGTAGTATAAATATTGACTAGATGCTTTAAAATTTAATGGCCATGTATGTGTGAGACATGCCTTTTCTCTAATCAAGTCATCCTCTCTTAATACAAGGTTTGGTTCCTTACCACATGACCCAATCGATAGAAGTCATTATTTTTTTGGTATGGAGAAGTATTTTGTTACTATGGTAAAGATAATGGCTATGTGGTAACTTTGGTTTGGTACTTAGATGATTGAGAATAATACATTATGTAGCCAAAGATAATGTAGCCATTGAAAATCACATTATCTTTGGCTACCACCGCTATGTTGTTTGGAGTTGGAGAGTTTTCTAGTATGTTCAAGTGTTTTTCATGTTTTTAATTCTAACTTCCATTATCTCCATCTGAGTGATTAGGTAAGTAAAATAGCACTCCATGTCCTCATAAACTAATATGGGTTAATTTTTTTTACTTATATTTTTCATGTAGGAATATAATTTGAGTTCTTTCTACTTGAAGTGAATATGTTGGCACCCAAAGATATTAGATGAAACACTTAGATATTTTTCCATCTTATTCATCTCATTATTTTTTTATATATTGATTCTATTAGGACTAATTAAGAGAGTATTCAATGTAAGTGGTTTCATCTTCTAGTGTTTCCTATTATTTCTCCACTTACTCTTTATATTTAGTACATTTAACCTGATTTTCTCCTCAAAGTGGTCCCAATAGTTATTCCTTATAATCTTCCATAGCTTGAAGTTTTAGTAAAATAATTATCCACTATAGTTCCTACATGATTTTTGAAATTCTACACCATTTCCTCTAACTATTTCTCAATGGACAAAGTTGTATCTAGGTCATATTATGGCCTACCATGGGTTAGGGAAGTTAAACACTTTTTGATGACCTCTTCCAAGTTGAAAAACTATATCATCCAATATATTAAGTCCCTTTGAAGTAGGGTTTTTAAAACCCTTTATTTTTCTATTGGGGTTAGTTACTTTAAGGATCCTTGAGTATGCTCTCTTACAATAGGATGAAGAAAACTTATTAGCACCATGATGGTGGATGTTATTTGTTTGTGCCTTGCTAATTATAGTTTTGTCCACTTTAATAATTTTTTAGAAGTAGCTATCTTAGTATATATTGTGTCCATTATTCCCAAAGTGTTTTTGATGAATTATAAGTTGTGTCTCTTATTGTACCATAAGTTATGGATAGGCTATTCACCACCTTGTCCTTACCATTTGTTTCTTGTTCTTATTTTTATTTTTCCTCCTCCTTTTTATTATTTATCTTATTTTTCCTTATATTTTATTTATTTACTCATTTTTATTTATTCTCTCCTTCTCCTCTACTTTTATTTTTATTCCTCTATTGTTAGTTTATTATCTCTCCTCTTCTACCCATATTTCCTCATGTGCTTTTTTTAATTTTCCTCTACGCTTTTATTTCTTCTTCTTCAATTTTATTTTTATTTTATTTCTCCAAAATCCATGTAATTATTTTAATAATTCAATTCTCTTTTCCTATTTAGTGTCTGATTATATATTCTCACAAATTTTTTGTTTTCCTCGTCTAGTTCTTTTTCTAGCTACCACCTTTGCTAAATAACTGCATTTCTAGGTATTTTGCCTATTGTATTTTTTATTTTATTTTTACAAGGCTTCTGAGACTATTTTTTTTGGTTATCAACTCATTTTTTTGGATTTTTATTTGAATTTCATAGTTAGATGGAGACAGTTTATTCTTCTATGGTTTTTTTTAAGTGTCTCCTCCTGATATTTCTCTACTATCAATTTATCCTCTCTATTCTTCTCTTATGTTTTTATAATTATTTATTGTAGGTATTTTGGGAATAATATTATTATATAATCTAATATAGATGGAATCAAATTAGTGTAGTCCAAAATACATCTAAATTACCCATGTCATCCTTCTATATTTATATTTTATGTAAGTTTCGTGTTATACATATCCTTCCTTCTCTATGGCACATTTGTAGTTGTGTATTCATTTTAGGTACCTCTATGGTATTATATACTTCTTAAATTATTTTTCCTTTCTTCATGGTCCCCTTCTTCCAAGGATTTTGTTTGAGAATATGTAACAAGAGTTTCGTTTTGCCTTTGATTTTCCCTACTTTTTATTTATTCTTTCTTTTTTGAATCGGTTATGGTGAATAATTTATTCCTCTTTTCCCTCCACTCATTTATAATTTTTTTTTCCCATCTACCAAATATGTTTGAATTTTCCATTTTATCTTTAATTATTTCCCCTCCCATTGTGTATTTGTCTTTTCCCTCAAGTAATATCAGGGGGTATCCTTAACTAACATTTTTTCTTCTCCCAACACCTTACTTGTAGTAGAATTCTTGAAAAGAAATGCAGTAGTCTCCTCTTATTATTATGAAACTGAGGGATAAAATTATATGAAATCTTTATTAAACATTGGTGATCTATGGACACTAGGGTTTATCTATTATGTACCTACGACACCTAGCAATAATGATGTTTCACTTTTAGGTTTTTCTTCTTATTCCTCCCTATGTTGATAATGTACATCAGCTCTAATTAATAATTTATATACCTTAAGGTACAATGGTAAGATCTAAGATCCAATAATTACTACATCAACATGTTCATCATTTAATTCATAAGGTAGGGTTTTTGAGAGTGTAGCTTTAGAAGTTATATGATCTACTATAAATGTAACTTTGTATAGTACTATTGAAATATTTTAATAGATATATGGAATCTTCTAAATACCATATTATTAATCATTTTCTCCCATTGAATAAAATATCCCACCTCATTTACTATAGGATACCTTTCATTGTAGTTATTATATAGGCTCCTATGGGGGTATTTGAATCCCATTGCATTGTCCCTTCATGACTAGGAATAGTATGCATAAAACATATGGCTAATATTAACAGAATTGAGCCATAATAGAATTCATGAGTAATTTTTCCTGTATTTATTTTGGTTTAGTTCTCTAGGTATTATTTGTGGATTCTATTAGCCAAATCATACTACATACCATGGAGATAATATCAAACACTACTTGCACACTCTTTGTAGTCACTAAGTCTTGTTTGTTTATATAATACACCTTCCACACAATTAATTTTGTAGTAAAATAAACCTTAGAGTTTTTTATTTTTTAAATTTTTAGGGTGTGTTAATTGAAACTTGTTCCTATAAGCTAATATTCTAAGTTTCTGCTCAAAATTTTATTCACATCATACTTATGATTTTTATTTCCATCGTGAAATTAATTTAGTCAAAACATAAATCATATCTAGGGTAATACAATAAGGTTGATCTAAGTATAAAATTTGAAGTAGTTGGATACAAATGGTTTATGTTAAGTGAAATTTGGCTAAGACTAATGTGACACATGGGTTAGTATTTGATAGAAATAATTATCTTATGCATAAAATAAAAGAATTAGGTGTGTTCATTCATAATATTTAGTACACAATACATAATGATTCCTACTATAATTTAAAGTATTTATCATTATGTATTGTGTACTAAATACTATGAATGAACACACCCACTTCTTTTATTTTAAACATAAGATAAATTATTCTATCGAATCACACACACACACACACACACACACACACACACACACACACACACACACACACACACACACACACACAACCATATAATATAATATTATTAGATCTCTTTAGATTATACTACCTTATGTTATCAGAAAGGTTACACTACTTTGTAACCTCTTAACACTCTTCACTATTGCACCTCAACTCTTTTATATGTTGTGTATACTCTATTAAAATATCATGGTATGGATATTGACTAAGTACCTTAAAATTCAATAGTCATGTCTATATGACACTTGCATTTTCTCTAGTCAGTTCATATTCTCTTATCGCAAGGTTTGATTCTTTACCATGTAGCCCATTCGATTGAAAACTATGTTTTATTGGTATAGAGAAGTATTATACTGATGTGATAAAGATAATGGCTCTTTAGTAGTATAAATTTTGTCCTTATCTAATTAATAATATAGCCAACAACCCATATAATCATTCAAACCCTTACCTAGATCACCCTTATACCTTAGTTTTCACTTATATTTTATTCTTAGCCATCAGATTTACCTAATTCATATGGTATTATATTCATAATTGGATCAATGAGTGAACCTTTCCTTTATATGATATATGTATTCATATAAAGTGTCATTTAATGCAATGAGTGTCACTTGAGACCACCCTATTTTTAGCTTACACCTAGACCTATCATAGGTCCTCTTTTGATCCTTTTATAGCTTATATGCTTATCTATCCTATGGACATATATAACATAATATACATTGAGCCATCACCTAGGCATTCTTGATCATTTTTCACATGTCTCATCCACCTAAACAATAGTGTGGCCCCTTTGTTCTATAGCCCAATTTGTTATTGGCAAAGGGGGAAGTGCTATTGACCTTTATCTTCCTTTTCCCCCAACGGATATATTTCCACTCCCTAAAGCATCTTAGGGTAATCCTAGACTCATTTCATGTCTCAATAAGCATCAAAACACTATATAGAGACAACTCTCATTCATTTATCCCTTAGATGGAAATTCTCACAAATAATCTTAGAAAATATTGTGTAAATTAAGGTTATTAATCCCCATTTACCCTTATTTATACATACATACATATATAACAACCCATAACTCATTTTTACTCAAATTTGTAGTTTTAGTCATACTCAAATCATTCAAATTGACATTTATACTCAGGCATACTAGCATCACTCTCACTTACACCACTACTTAGATTTGGAGAACTACATTAGGTTTGATCCCATTTCAAGGTATCAGTATGTAGATAATGCTCAACACATGGGGTTTTGAGGTCATATCAATCCTACCATAATAATGCCATTCTTCTTAAACTTGTGTTTGTCAAAACCCTAGAAAGAATGGAGGTTTATGTTTCCATAGTGAAATCAGCCAAAATGAAGCACAAATGATGATCCAAATCTTGGTCATGCAGGTGTAGGCTCCCCATAATAGAGCAAAGGTCTACCCCAAATTTCATTACTTCATTTACATAAGGTCAATATTGTATCATAGAAGATCAATAAAATAGTGCATGATTGGCAAAGAGGGTTATGTTATTGTTTGAAGAAGATTCTAACACATATTCTCTACTGATGACACTTTGCCCTATTTCTACCTCACTTTTTAGCCTGCCACTTCTATATCCTAGTCATATTTTCTAGCTAAGTATACCCTTTTTAATTCATTTTTATTTTTAGGCTAAGAAATGGTTGTTGATACTTTAGTATTTTATTCCATAAATTACATACTCAACACTTTTGTCTACTTAGGATTTTACATTAATTACAAAAATAGTTAAAACATTTGATGAAGCTAACTTACTTTGAATAGTGCAAAAACCTTAGCCTTAGATGGTTATAGGGTTTGTATCCCTATATTTTCTATGCTTAGTAATTAATTTCAAAATCTTAGATCGAATTCATCATTTTATTTATTATATTTTTCATAGATATAATTTATTTAAAGGTTCAAAACATATAAGTTTTTATTTTCTAAAATTCTAACCTACAATGGAAAAATTAGATAATCAATTTGATGAGACCGATAAGATACAATTACAAATTTTCATTTTTAAGAATTCAAATATCCGATATAACCTTATTCAGATTGTTCAAGAAGAGATTATGAAGTCGACTATAGGTCAATACTCTAACCCCACATATACTAATATTATTATACCTACTATTAGGGTAACTCAGATTCTACAAAACCTTCTATAATAAGCCAACTTTCACCAATGGAAACACCTATTATATCTAGTTCACATCCTTCCTCTCTAGATGTGCAATCCTTTAGGCAAGAGATATATTCTCTACAAGCCAAAGTGTTACATCTTGAATAGGGTGACATTAGACCATCTCATGATTTGGACTCTCATTTTCTCCTATATACACCATTGGCATAACATATAGAGGCAACTCCTTTTCCATCTAGATTTGTGGCACCCAAGCATACTATGTATGATGGTAAGGGTGACCCAGAGTATTATCTATAGGTTTTTGCATGAAGCATGTTTGGACTATGTGTCTAATGGTTGGCTCTTGACTAAGTTTTACCCTCGTAGTTTAAAGTATTGTGCATTACAATGGTTCTATGATCTCCTTGATCAGTCCAATACAACATTTAATCCACTCACATATATGTTTTTGGCACACTTTTCAATCAACATGAGTGACAAAGTTTCATATGCTCAAATTTCTCAATTAAATAAAAAATCTAATGATCTAATAGCTAAATATGCCTTGCACTATAAAAACATATTAGAAAAGATGATTAACCCCATGATAGATAAATAACTCCAAGACATACTCAATCAAAGCTTATTACCAGTATTACATGAATCTATATTATTAAAAAGGTTTCCATCATTTATAGATTTATGCCATATAGTAAATGAAAGGGAAGTCAAGCTTCTCTCCATGGGCAAGTTAAAGTACATAGTCAAATCAAATTCCACTAATAAGAGTTCAAATAAGACCCCATATAAAGTTGGGACTAATGACAACAATAACGATCAAAATAAAATAGTCAATATAGCTTCAGAGCCAACTCCTCATCTAGTTTTATCAACTCCTCCAAGAAGATATTTTACAAATTTTATTGAACCACCATCTCGTGCTCTCTAGTGGCTTTTGGAATGTAATGTCACATATCTCCCTCCCATAAAATATGTTTGTAAGACTATGCCTCTTATAAATAATTATGATTCCAATGTATTTTGTGATTATCATAGGGATCCTAGCCATACTATGAAAAAATGCATCACCTTAAGACATAAGATCAAATATTTGATAAAGGTTAATATCATTGATGTGGGAAATCCTATAGAAACACCTAAATCACAACCAACTAAAGAAAAAACAATGAAAATATTTTTTGATCCATTTTTCAATGATATGGCTAATGACAAATTAGAAACTTAAAGTGTTCATTACACTTATCCAGGCACATTTACCACTAACATCTTATTATACTCATACAATGGACACACCTTTATACATAATATAATTGATGTGTATCATACTATAGTGATAGGTAGGACTCTTATGTAATTGATGTGTATCATATTATAGTGCTAGGTAAGACTCTTATCACTTTATCAGAATAGGAGATTATTGAATATGAATTAGATTTATAATCACTCTTTATACAAGCTTACATTACTCATCATCTTGTTTACCATGTCATGGTTGACAATAGGTCAATAATTAATGTGTACTATTACACTTATACATCACTTGGGGTATTAAAATAAGGTATTTATATGACATTTATAATTATTTGTGGCTTCAGTGGCCATGTCTAGAGCTTCATGGGGAGATTGTACTTCCATTATAGGTTGATTTAACACATGTGGCCACCAAATTCATAGTTTTAACTAGTGCCAGAACATTTGATATATTAATGGGTATGCCTTGGATACAAAAACTTTGATCCATCCCCTCTAATGTACATACATGCTTGCTAGGTTTTTACTATTAAGGGCCTTCCATATGAGTATATTTTATGTACTCCATAACAATCACCAGTGATAGTTCCATCCATTACCACACCTTAGATAGAAGTTGATCCACCATTTTAGGTGAGGTATAATCCTAAAACATTACCATGTATACACACGCTCCCACAAAAAAAAAATTATAAAAACCCATGTGTCAGATATAGGTTGTGGATTTTAGAGAGCCTCTCTCTACCCCATTCACACCTAGTTTAGTGTTATTGATTCCCCATATCAATCTGCATAGAAAATCCATGCTAGTTACAACTTATTCCACTAAATGGGTCCCCAAGAGCCTTTTAGTTCATAGGCCAATTCAGTCATCTCCATAGATTCATAGCCACACTTAGTAGTAAGCTTCAAATGTAGATTACTTAATACAACCCAAGCCTAGAGCTTAGACACTTCCTCACACACCACATGCGGTCACTCCTCCTTTACTTGATATAAGTCAAATTGATAGTGATTCTCTTGCAAGATTCATTAGTTAGTATGTTCTCTTGTTACTTATACATAGTTTATTTTAACTTGCTACATGTACATAGTTTCATTTTCTTATTGTTTGTACATAGCTTATACTTATAAAATATATAAAACATTCAAATATTTCTTAGAAAATATAAATTTTAGATTGTATGCATTTCTATGTTTACATTTCTTCTATTTACCAGGTAATACATATGTTATCTATGTTAGTATAGTTAATTTTATCATACATACATGATTTACTTGTTCCCCTCGAGTGTTCATAGATTAGTACATGACTTTGGTCCTCTACTCAGATCTAGATTTATTACTATTTGACCATTAGGGGCACATACATGGATTCAACATTGACATATCAAATTATTGGGGTAATCTTACACACAACTTCTGATTTGCCAGATTATATCTTTATATATTCAATATGACATATTTAACATTAGTTATATCTTGATATTGATCATATTATACAACACTAATTTTTTGCTGACTACTACTACTATAGACTCAACTTATGTACATCATTGATATTATATGGATTTGTACCACATTATTATGCATACTTTCATTTATAGATTTACTAATTTAGATTTAATTATATCTCTTTGATTCTACATATACTTGAAGGCATTTGAATATGCCATTGTTCTTTATCTCTAAGCTAATTCCTTTCATTGTGTGTATGCTTTGGACATCTACCCATATCCTTGTGTGTGCTTCTTGATTATGTATGTGGATATTTCAAAATGTCATTCCATGTGGCTCTAATCCAAACTTGCTTGATATTTATGTGTATTTACATTAGAACATTCCCTTATATGCATTTATTTCTTAGACTTAGTGACATGTCCCTTGTATTGTGGCACCTTAGCCTGCTTTGTGTGCCTCATGTATTTATATTCATGATTTCATGTATGCATCATCGCCATGACACTTTTATCTTGATTTTTGCTTTCACAAATAGTTTATCATGCCATGAGGGACCTCATGAATATACGCTTCTTCCTTTGGTGCCTTGATGGACATCATGCACCATCCCCCTAAGTAGTTTACTAATATTATGTTTAGATTTGTTGTTCATATGCATGCTTATATTATTATATCTATGTTGAAAACCTTTCAAATCCTATATGTAACATACATCACACATTTCCAACTTATGTTCACACTATTTTGCATTTCAATGTCATGTATACACATTATATTGGTTTATCATGCAAATATCATATATTTTTAGTCTAAAACACATGATACATTACTTTTATTTTGAGGACATTTATTGCAGAGGTTCAAAAGCTCCCCTCAAAAGAGGTGACATTCATAGGGGTTTGTCATAGATATAAGGCCATCCTAGTGCATTCAAAACACATATTTAATCATGTAAACATAGATTACAGAGCTTAGACTTAGGAAAATATAGTGAAACATAATCACACACATATCAATCTCAATTTCTCTTAGAAACAACTCTTTTGGATAATAGCACAATACATTCATATAATCATAATGCGTTATAGTTCACCTACCATGATATTGACCAATAGCCTCAAAAATAAAATATTATGGAATTATTAGATAGGTATAGTAGGTACAATTTATATTTTCATAATCTCAATCACATATTATCAGATATGCTCAGTATATACTCGATTATGTACATATAATTATGTAGGTTTACTCAAATTGGGGCCATCATGAATAACATGATCACTCTAGTTTCACTTTTAAATATACATAAACATATATTATTATGACTCATTCCAAAAACCATAGGCATAGATATCAAACTTGGGGGCACTTGTGCAACATATTGTTTCCATATGCTCAGGTTTTCACCAGTTCTCTTAGATAGAATGAAAAATCCATGTCATTATCCATGTTGTATACTCCGCATACCATATGCACAAATTTTACACTAGGATTACACCAAATTGATGCCTCATTATATATATAATAGTTGGCATTTCTAATTAGTTTAGATCTATTTTACATTTTTGAGTGTCCCTTGGGTAGTTTTACATTTCAAAGTTTCTATGTGGCCTAGAGCCATATTATACCACTTTAGTTTAATCACATAGTTTCAATTTTAGATTCATCTACTGCACATAGGTAGGCAATGATAGATTCATATACTAATTGAGTTCTTGAGCCACCTACATAAGAGGGTTAGATAACTCATCAATCTAATCCAAGTTATTCATAGATTATGATCCATTGAATAGGGGTGGTTAATGATGGAGTCAATGTTATCTCAAGTTATTAATCCACCCACATATGAGGATTGGGCAAGCCATCAATTTAGTCCAAGATATTCATCATTTGATCACAATATACAAGCACACAGAGGATGTCACCAAGTTTTTACATTAGTTCATGTATGCAGTGAGGTGTATTCATTCATTTCCTTTCTTTCACATCTCTCTAATTAGTTTTGTATTTTATTTTGATAGTTATTAAGGACTAATTCATACATATTTCATTTTTAGGACACATAATGGATCATAATTCATAGACTTATACCCATATTCATATGATTCACCTTTTAGGTAAATACAAATACATTTCTCATTCCTTTATCCTAGTTATTTTACTTTACTACTTTTATAAAATAAATGGGGGGTAAACGTAATAATCTAAAATGTCATATAATACAATTAGTGTCAATTGAGACCACCCTATCCTTTGCTTAGTCTTAGACCTATCTTAAGGACTTTTTTTTTATCATTTTCCAACTTATATGTGCATCTAGACCATACCCAAATATAATAAAATTTGTATTGATCCATCACTTAGGTATCCCCAATCATTTTTCACATATATCAACCACATATACAATAGTGTGGCCCTTTTGGTCTATAGTGCAGTGTGTTATTAGCAAAGAGGCAGTCTTATTGACCTTTGGCTTCCTTTTCCCCCAATGGATATATTTTCAATGCCTAAAGTATCTTAGGGTCAATATAAACTTGTTTCATGTCTTGATAAGCATAATAACACTATATAAATACCACTATCATTCATGTATTTCTTAGATGGCAATTCTCATGAACGAGCTTAGAAACAATTGTAAAAATTAAAGTTCTCAATCTCTATTTACCCTTATTTATACATATATCCATATACATCAGCCCAAATCTCTTTTTTACTCAAATTTATAGTTTCAAGTCACACTCAAAGCATTAAAATTAGAATTTATATGTAAGAATACTAGCATCAATATCACTTTCCACAGCATTTAGATTTGGAGAACTACATCAGGACTGATCCCCTTTTGAGGTATCGATATGTAGGCAATGCTCAACACCTGGGGTGTTGATGTAACATCTATCCTACCATAATAACACCATTATTATTACACTTGTGTCCATAAAAACCCTAACAATAATTAAGGCTTAGGGTTCTGTAGTGAAATCAATCAAATCAAAGCACAAACAACTCTCTAACTCTCAATCACACAGGTACAAGCCTCTTAAAACAAAATGAAGGTCCACCCTAAATTTCACTACTTCATATACATAGGGTTAATAATGTAGAAGATAGTTTAATAACATTGTGGGTTATTGATAAATAGGGTTTGACTATTGTCTAAGGAGGGTTTTGAATCTTGCTCTCCATCGATGACACTCTACCCTATTTTTGCCTCACTTTCTAGCTTGCCATTTGTCTATGCTAGTCATATGCTCCATTGAAGTACACCATTTTCAATTCAATTCTATTTATAGGATAAGAAAACAAATATATTAGTGTACAAATTAGTGGATATTGATACTGTATTATTTGATTCACTGATTTACATACTCAGCTCTTTTACCTAGTTAGGTTTTTACATTAATTCCTAAAATAGTTAAATCACTAGATAGGATTATAAAATTCATTGTTATATCTTATATCACCTTTATATATGATATTAATTATGTTTTCACATGGATTAGATGTCAAATTAATAGATAGTCTAAATGAAACAATTTTTAATCATAATATCTTCCTATTACAAATGTTGGCACTATTATATCATGTCACTCTTGTTCTCCAATAGTTTTCATCAAATATTAAATGACGTGAATAAGTTGAAGCATATGTTATACATTATCTGTGTTGATCTTAAAAAGTAACTCACCCTCAAAAAGTTTCTCATTGGATTAAACGTTCTGAGAAATCACCTAAAGATCAAACCTAGTAGCATAGATTCACCTTACTTTAATAAAATGCTAGTGATCCAAGGGTCAATATTTCACTAAACAAATACAGCATGGTCAAACATATGAACTATTCCACAAGAGGCTCACACTTAGTTTTTAATTTATAATCTTTAATGGGTTACATGCATGGTCAAGATTGTATAAACATGTTTACAAAGGGCAAGGCAATCACTCATCAAAAAAACATAAAATGATCAAGAGAGTGTAGGGTAGAGAAGAAGTTGTGTAAATATGCCAAACTAGTTAATGCCAATAACTCATCAAGACTTACTTGGCTATAATAAACCATTGTATCACTTGTTTAACTCATGTAAAAACCACAATGACATAATAAGAAGGCTTTCGAGGGCACACAAAAGGGAAAAAGTGTTGATGATAAAAATTGTACCATCAATAAATCAACCCTTTCACCTATCATGAAGGTCAAGTTGGAGTCATACCAATATAATTGTAGGGGTTATAAAGGTTCATCTAAGATCCTAAATACATGAGAGGGTTTTTATTATAAATTTTGGGAAATAATCAATAAGCTATCAAGACAAATTATTCCAATATAATAATAAAAAGTTCATTTATCAAATCAAGAATTAGTTGAGATAAGAATCTATAGTCTATTATATCCAACAAAGAAAACGTATTAGATAGATAGTCTATTGAAGAAAAAAATTAATATATATTTATATTCAATTGATATCTTCACTTTTTGCTTACAATGGTTTATAATCTAACCAAATATAGAAGAGATAGATCAAAGTAAGAAAGAGAGACTAACAACAAAGTAAAAAGGAAAACAAACTAATAACAAAGTAAACATCTAATCCTATAGCAAAGAGAAATAAACCTAGAACAAAAAATGAACTAGGAAAAGAATCTAATCTAATCAGGAAAGAAAATAAAACATGAAAATCTAATAAGAAAACATTCTAGGAAAAAGAGAACATTGATTAATACAGAAGAAACTAAGACTGTAAATTAAGATTAAAATTAAAGAAAGGAAGACAATTGTAAAACCTATGAAATAAAGATGAAATCAATCTAAAATGAAATAAACCTATAGCTATAGACTAAATAAAAAAACTAAGACTAAAATAGGAAATTAAATTTAAACTAAGAACAGTCTACTAAACAAAAGACTCTAGTAAACTATTTGACAAGATGGAAGATAAAACAAAATACGATAAACAAAAAGTAAATATTAAAGTAAATCTAAGAGGAAACTAGATAAGAAAAATTAAGAAACTTAAATAGAAAAAGGTAACAAAATCCAAGACATGAATAACCTAGAATTTAACTAACTAAAACTAGATAAACTAAACCAAGGATATAAGACCAAATCAAATAATAATAAGTGAAAAAATCAAAAAGGGAAACTAATAAAACTAGGTTGAAACATATATTAATCTAAATATTTAAAATTAATCTAAGTAAAACCAAAATGAGTACAAAAATCTATAAAATTCAAATAAAAAAGGAGCAGCAAACTAAACTAATTATAACAAAAAAATTTATAAATTAAAATTATATTTAATAAAAGAAACCAGATTTAGAAGAAATCTGAAGGTTTTATTTGTATTAAAGTCAGAGTCAATTAATTACAAAATATGTGTGAACCTCAAGATGAGAGTCATCTTAGTAGAAAAAGGTAAATTTCAATAAAAAACCAACATTCTTTCTTTACAAAACTTGGAATGACAACTTTGTAATCAAATAGATCAATGAAGTGTCACTAAAAAGAATAATTGTCATCATTAATTAGGCTAAATACTTGAAATATATGAATAAAACTAGAAATAGCAATCATCAAAAGATATTAAACTTAGCAAAATTTAGATAATCAATAATAGATGATAAATATAACTGGATATATTTATATTTCATAAGTGATTACTCAACTATCAGATAAAGTACCATTGGGTCTATATGCAAAAGTTGTACCATCTCAAAGAAGTTGCATAGAAATAAGAGATAAATGATGGACTTTAGAAAATACTTAAGTCTTCCATACCTATTGTGCTTCTCTCTTCAAATGATTTCTTGATCTCTTCTTATACCCTCAAATTAGTTGTGAAATAAGTTATAGCTAACTTTAGTTAGTTATTAGTTCATGTTAACTAATTGAATTTAAACAAATTCAATTAATTAAACTAAAATTAGTTAAGGACATATTTAATTAAGAATTTAAAAGTCTTAATTTGATCAAATATATTTAAATAATAGACCTGGGGTACTAAACCTTAATGGGTGGGGATCCATATTAACTAATAATATAATAGAATACACATTAATCATAAAATAATAAATCAAAATCGATAAATTATACTTATATTTAAACCATAATGCATTTAAAATTAATCTTGGGCATATATAATTATATCTAAAACTTCAAAATCATTGTATATACCCAAATTTACCAAAATTTATCAAGTTTAAAGTAACAAAGTGTTAAGCTAAAATATCAAGTTATGCATAGAAAAGTTCAACACTAAATAGAAAATCATCATGTGGATAACCAATATTCATCTAAATATGATAACACTTCAATTAATTGATTGTCCTAATCATGGATACAAATGTTATACTCCATCTTAGTTGTATGGAATGGAAATAATCTAGTCCTCATGTCAGATGTGTTATCATCAATTTTTAGCTTGATTATTTTTATCAGCCTAACTTCTCCAGGTGCTTCAAGCTTATTCCTTTTCATAGAAATGTTATTTTCATTAGTTTGAACTAGAATGTCCATGGATTTCTTCCTATTGACATATCTCTGGCCTCCCAAACTCAACCTTTTACACCTCAAAAGGGGTTCACTATAGGCACCTGACAAATTCAACTTTTTACATTTCCCACCAAGGTCTGCATTAGATGGGGTATGTATATCTAAAAGAGTAGACATTTTCCTATAGTCTTTGGCATGGGTTGTCTCTAACTCAAGCTATCTAGACTGATTAACAGGTAATTGATTGGAAAGTAATAATTCATCAAATGGTTCACCTCTAAAATTAGGGAGATGTAGTGGTAAAAAATGAGCATCATGCTCTAGGTGATGAGAAGAATTGCTTTGGAAATATGCATGAGCTCCAAATATTTGGCCACAAAAACCCCTAAGACCTTTATAGCCTTTATTAACTAGGTTAATAGGAAAATTGTTCAAAATTTTCCAAAAATCTAGGTCATAAGCATCAAAATGAATAGCCTTCTGCTCCTATGGAATCTAGTCCCAAAATGTCCTAAAAAAAACCTAGCTCTATTAAAACCTCTATTATGACCTAACTAACTTCCACCTCTATTAAAATTTTGTCCCCATCTTCCATCATTACTAATCCCAGCTAGTTGGTCCTACCTAAATATACTAAAAATATGAAAATATATTAGGAAAAACTAAGCTTGGAAACAAAATTCCAAATAAAAACTATAAAAGAGACTCAAATCTGCACTACACTAAAACCACTATATTGTATCTGAATTCATAAAATTTTGATATCAATCCTTAATGAATTTTAATCTCAATATCTATCTTTAAATAAAAATTCAAAAACTAGGTATTGAGATAAAATTTCAAATGTAAATTCATGTTTCCAAAACCTAAAATCCATTCAAAAAATATCTACACACACACACACATATTTTCCATTATTATTCTATCACAACTGACTAATTAAACTTCATATTTTGAAAAAATATCTACAATTCCCAATATTTGTTGAGCATATTCCATACTAAAACTAGACTAGAGTTCTAAAATGATCACTATCATACCCAAAGCATTATAAATAATGAATTGGAAATAACCATTCAAGCACTGCTTATATCCATAGTCACTAGCATGGACCAAAATCACTTAAAACACATGAAAATTGATCATTCAAATAAACTAATGTAAATTATCAAAATTATGCAACAACATTTCACCATACCAACTTAATTATTTTGAATATACCCAAATGTATCAAACTAAATCATCCATTACTATTTTCAAACCACTTGATAATTTACACATATAGTTCATAAAACAATTATGTATGTAAGAATATTCATTGAATTTCCTCATAATTTCTAAATTCATTAGCATCACCATTTTTCTTGCCTTCAAATAGAAAATAACTTGCACAATTCAACCAAGATAAACCCTAAGTCTGTAAATAGTTTCAAACAAGGATATCTGCATGCTTAACTTTTCTACAAAATTCCAAAATTGAGACAAAAAAATTCATATACATAAAAATATTGACAAGATTTTGAGTCTTATTAAAACTTTTATAAATTTAGAACAAATATATAATTTATCTCAACCCAAAATATAAAAGCAACTACATACATAAAAATTATCTGTATGTCATGGATAAAAACCCTAAACTCTAATTTTAAGCACGACAAAAAAATTCAACATTCTGCATGTAACCAGATCATAATCTCTCATACTCAAAAAAAAATATTTTATTTGCCTAGAAATTCAAACCAACTATTGTGTCAAGAATGAACACTATCATTAAAAAATTTCCTTTAATATAGCCTTTACACAGAAACACTCAAAAATACAAAACCATTAACATATTCAAACTATCCTAATATCTATTTATACCATCTTCAAAATTTTAGAACCAAAAACTGAGTGCATGAAAATCTTTAAAATATTATATAAACATGTGAAGGCTTTTTCTCAAATTATAATAAATCATCAGATTTTCTTCACATGACTATATCCATATATTTTTAGAAAACCGAATCATGCAACTAATGAAAATTAACTTGTAGGTATATCAACACATTTCTGAAAGTCGACATAGAAACTCAAATAAATATTCATGCAAGTTCTAATTTTTATCAATCCAAATAAACCCATAAAAGCAAATCAAAAACATTTTCAACCATACATAAAATAGAAAACCCACATGCTCATCAAGGTTATCACAACTTATACTCATCTCAATATGCAAGATTTACTGAAACTTTAAATATATCCATTTCTTTCATCTTAAAATAGAACTCAAAACTATAATTTCAAAAACCATAAAGTTTTTATCTTTTCACTTTTCTAGACATCATTCTTCCAAAGAATTTTTGATATGAAAATGATAAAATAAATACCATATTTATACTTGGTTTCACACTCAAACTCCTACAAATATGCTCTTTAAACCCTGCTTTGTGATTCACCAACAATTTTACCAGAGTTTCACTCCCACCGAGAACTTAAAAATGGATGAACAAATTAAATAAATCTAACCTTTTATTCACCACCCTTAGAACTATAATTTCCTTGATGATGTGCTAAACTACCATTGGTTTGCATTAACTTTAGCATACTTAGAAATTCCACTAAACTACTTGGTGATCTTGAAAAATCTAGAAACATAATATTATTTTTTCTAAACACCTTTCTAAGTTATTTAATTCAAAGAGATTGGTTATTCATAAATTCCAAATTACCACCAAATATCTGAACAATCCCGAAACACACAACCTCACTTAAATACATATGCCAAAAGACTTGCCTTGAAATCAAATATGCCAATTGGTGTCCAACTCACCAAATGTCTACTTCATTACCCATCGAGGGGGTCATAATGCTTAAAAATGGATTCAAAATTGTTGATTAACTAGGTAAAGTGGCCAAAGGGTCTTTAGTGTTAGCTAATATCATGACCAATTCATATAATGAAAACCTTTAGAAATGTAAACACATTATACCATGAGTATTAGGATAGGTCTCCTTAAGTAATTATATGTGAAATCATACTTTATAAAAATAAATCTCTTTGTACCCATGTTCTAGTAAAGTGAACTTCATATGTTAATTATAAATTTTTTGAAATTGTATCTAACTCATACATATTCAAGATAGGAGTGACAAATATGTACTAGAATTATGATTACCAAATTAAATATTAACATGAATCTGAAAACAACTAAACATTATTATGCCAATTATGATTCTATGAATTGTTCAATGTGTAGAATAAAAAATTCATATTGAGCACCACTATGCCATTCAAAGCATATTACCTTCCCAAATTACCAACATATCAAATAGTGACAAAAAATAAATTATTTTAACTAGAATTGATTTGCAATGTATTTTGGAAAACCATATCACCATTTCTATCTAAATTACGAATCAAGGTTACTCATGAAAATAAAATCATCACCATAAACCATCAAATATGACTGAGAACTAAAATTCAAGCATGAACTAAAACTATCAAAGTGTGTCAAGATTGATCAACAGAATAACTAATCACATCTATAATCACACACGTATATTTTTTTCATTTATCCACCATGCTCTTCAAAACCACTTACAACATAAGTAAAAATTATCAAAAAATTAATAAAATTTCACAATCAAATATGCATCTACAAATACTATCAATCAACAGGGTTCCTGATACAATTTTTGGTTTTATGACAAGGTCATCTCTATGGTAGTAAGTATAGACTTTTGAAAAAAATTGGGGGTATAGGCATAACACTAATGACCTTGTTAGTCAATTTTTTGAAACAAATTTAATTAGAAACAAATTTCCTATGACATATAAAATAGATTTTTATCTTGAGATTGTGATCCAAAAAAATCATTTCTCAAGTAGCTAAGCATGAACCCTTTAAATAATGAATTCAAGTAAGGGATGGATTGTTTGACTAGTAGGGGAAGAAGAAAGAGAAATGAATTACAAGTAATTTTAGGTTAGATGCACAAACAATTGCAAATTCCTTAGAAACAAAATTTAAAATTAAAGTAATACTTCTATAATCAAATATAAATCAGCCATATTACTCATCTATTATGAAAAATTGAATTTGTAAGAGTAATTTCTAAAAATGAATGATACTTACAACACTTTGGTAGATTATTGTAATATTTTCTTCATAATGTGATATTATTTATTCCAAAACCTTTCATTTACCATTTGAAAACAAAGAACAACAAAGCAAAACAAACACAAGACAAAATAGAACAACAAACTAAAAAAATATGAAACAAGAGAAACAAACTAGAAAAAATAGAAATTAAAGCAAAAAGAACAACAATAAGTAGCTAATCATGAAATAATTTTAGATGGTGGTCATTTATTGAACAACACAGTCAATTTCCTTCAAGATCCATAAGATGAAAATTATGGAAATTCTTTAAATTCCAAGCCATAATGTATCAAATTTATGGTGTTTTCTAGGGTCTTCATGAGCATTGTCCTAATATAATACTAAGCCAACATTAAATTTCTTACTAAAATTTTTTTTATCATGTTTTTAAAATTTTACATAGATTTTTCTAATTTTTATATTGTAGTTAATTTAGATTCATCAAGTGCTATCAAATCATGCAACCTTTATTTAATTAAATTCATATCTTCAGTTATTTATTGTAAATTAGTTCTTACTGAAATTTTTTGAAGTTTTATTAGTAAAGTCACTTCAAACCCATATGCTAACATAAAAGGAGAGTAACCAATTGCTACCTTAATAATAGTATTATCAGCCCATAAGACTTCAAAAATATTAAGATGTCAATTCATTTTTTTTTTATCACAAACTAACATTTTCCTAATGAAAATTAGATTTTTATTAGTAGACTTAGCTTGTCCATTTCTTTGTGGATAGTATTTTGATGAATGAATAGAAATGATAGAATATTTTCTTAAAAATTCTAAGAATTCATTTGAAATAAACTGAGGCCCATTATCTAAAATAATCTCATATGGGACTCTAAATCTAGAGAAAATATGATTTTTTAGAAAAGAAATTACTTCACATGTTACTAAACTTTTAAGAGCTTTGGCCTCGGACCACTTGGTGAAATAATTTGTGGTTGTCAAAATGTGTATATGACCTACATATGAATACAAATGAATATCTAAAATAAATTTAATCCCATAATTAGTAAAATGTTTTTCAAGAATAACCAGATTTAAAGGTATTGTAGGTAGTTTATCCCTTCCAACAAATAGTTGACAAGGCATAGAAGAATGAACCAGCTTATAAGCATCTTGAAATAGGATGGGCCAATAATAATTATCTCTCAAAATATTATAAGTTATTATTTTTTTAGCATAATTTCTGCCACAATTCGCTTTGTGATAGTCCCTAAGAACTTTTTGAGTTTGATTATGTGTAAGGCATCTTAATAATAAACCATCATGATTGTGATAAAATAGGAAATTTTCTAGTAGACAAAAATTTAATGATTTTAACCTCAAAGAATGTCTTTCTTTATTATTCAAGTTTTTAGGACAAGATTGATTATGAAAATAATAAACCAAATTATGATACCAATGATCTTCAAGCAATAAACAGTCTCATTCATTCATTTCATGACTGAACTATTTTTTTTTAAAATTCAAAAATTGTCATAGTTTTATAATGTGGTTTTATTAACTCATTTCTTTTAATAGTTTTTTATGTTTCAAATTCAAGATCAAATTCTTGAATACGCGAGATCCACTTATCAATCCTTCCTTGAATAGTTGGATATTTTAAAAGATATGATAAGATAGGTACATTAGATTATTAAAAAAACCTTGTTTCCCATCAGTAAATAATGAAACTTAATTAAATAAAAAATAAGTGAGAAAACAAATTTCTCAATAAGGGGGTACCTAGCTTCTACATCCTTTAAGACTTAGCTCATATAACCAATAGGCTTCTCTTCATTATTTTTAAAATCCTGAGTTATTATAGCTCCTGTTTCCTTTTTAGTAGCATTAACATAGAATATAAATGCTTTCTTTAAATCAGGCTTAGTAAGGACAGGAGCACTTGCAATTGCATCTTTTATAGAATTGAAAGATAACTCAACATTTTCATCCAAAATGTATATTTTATATTTTTTAAGTAGTAATTGTAGAGGATTATATTTTTCAACAAAATCATAAATAAATTTCCTAACAAAATTAATCTTACCAAAGAAAGATATAAAACTTGATTGATCTTTGGGAGGAAGCAGTTATTTTATAGCTTTTGCATGTTTAGGGTCAATAGAAATACCTTCCTTAGATATTATGTGTCCTAACAACTTACTTTCAAATACATAAAAAATAGATTTTTTAGGATTTAAATAAATTCCAAACTTTTTACATCTTGTGAATACTTCACGAATATGGTCTAAAAATTTTCATCTCTTTTTGTAATGAACGGTGAGATCATCCAAAAAAACTTGAATAACAATGCCTATTAAATCATCAAAAGCAACATGTAAAGCCCTTTAAAAAGTGGCTCCTGTATTAATTAAATCAAAAGGTATATGATTATAATAAAAAGTGCCTCTATAATTAGTAAACGTGGTTTTATGTCTATCATCAAGATTCACAAATATTTGATTATAAACTAAAAATCTATCTAATAAAGACATAATTTTAGCTCCTACAATCTGTTGTAAAATCTAATCTATGCTAGGTAGATAAAAGTTATCTTTTACACTTTCTTTAGTCAAGTCACTAAAATCTACACAAATTCTAATATCACCATTTTTCTTTCTTTCCGATACTAGATTAGCTACCCATTTAAAATATGTTATAGAAAAAATGACACTAGCATCAATCATTTTATCCAATTTTTTATTAATGGTGTCCTATAATAAAGGGTTGATTCTTCATATTTTTTACCTGATAGGTTTGATACCAAGTTTGATTAGAATTTCATGTTTAATAATACTAATATCATAACCTTTAAGATCCTTGTAATAATAATCAAAGATATCAATAAATTCTTTAAATAATTTGGAGAACTTGACTTTTTCATTTTTAGTTATCTAAATTCTCAAATAAACATATTTAGGGTCCTCTTCAGTGCCTAAATTTATGAGAGTGGTCTCACCTATAATTCTTCTTGATGACTCTTTAGTTCTAGAGATTTTGATTGATCATTGGGTGAAAACATAGATTCTAAGCTTACTAAACTAGCAAGTAATTTGTTAGTACTTAGTTGTAAATAACCTCCACAATTAATTACATATTCATCATGATCAAAGTAATTGAATTTAAGGAATAAATATATATGATCATCACAACTAAACGCATACCAACTATCATTCAGATCAAGAATATTAGTATGAAAATTTTTAATTAAAATAAAATCAATAGTGTGCTCAACTTCACTCAAAGTAGGATTAAAAACATAAACTATAAGTTTATCAGATCTTACATTAAATTCTCTAAGAATATGAGTGATATTAAAGGCTTAAAATTTCTCAAACAATGACCAAAATTTATGTGTATAACGATGCAAATAGGTCTAATTGATCTTATAACTTTTGCAAACTTATCTCACTACTAACTATGAATCTCTAAAAACTTCTAGATATTTAACATTCAATTCTATGTATTTTCTAATCCCAAACAGAATGCTTCAAATTCTATTGTATTTTAGTGTTTTCAAAAGACAATTTGAAAGTATAAAAAAAAAATTTACCAATCGGAGATATGAAACAAGTTCTAGCACCATTACCATGTTGAGAACAAACTTCATCAAAGTAAAGACACATAAAATGTTTCTTTTAAATATTTTTTTCATGTTGATTTTTATATTCATCTACATTCAACAACTCATAAGTTCCAATAGTTTCTATGTAATAAATTTTAGATGAAGGAGATTTAATTGGAGTACCAAAAAAATCTTTCCTCTTGATAAATGCAATCTCATTATTAACCGAAACCCAAGTTATATATTTTCCAATAAAAACCCTAGTGGTTTTTGACCAATCCCTTTATAAAAAATATTAAATAATTACTAAGACTATCTAAAAACTAAATATTATTCATACATCTAATATGTTCATCCTACACAATCTTAATAACTATGTCATGAAACTCATCACAACTTTTTATTTGTCTAACATCAAAATCAGTAAGTTTCCTACTATCTGCTCCATAAGAAATAACCAATTGATAAAAAATACATTTAGGCATGATATTATTTGAATCACCTATGTATAAAATATAATTATGAATTATTTTATTTATAATCTTAACAATGACATGGAAAGGAGGTATATAATCAGTAGGGGAGTCAAAATGTTGAGCATAAATATGCTTAAAACTATTCTCCTCTTGTAAACTTACATTAAATCTTGGATTTTTAACTTCTTAATTTATCTTATCTAATTGTCTAGGAAGATTAATAGCCTATAATAAATAAAATTGAACTTTAATGGTTGACAAATCATCAATTATGTTGTAAGTCTTAGCATCTGATTATCTAAAATTCTTTGATTTGTTATGCTGATACTGAGTGTTATTATATCTAGTTTCAAAAGAAACATTTTGAACATTATTATTATTATTATTATTATTATTATTATTATTATTATTATTATTATTATTATTATTATTATTTTGAGTTGATTTACCTTTATCATTAGAATGAAGTTTATCATTAGTTTACTTGTTCTTTTTTAGAGAATTATAATCTTTATTCCTAGTATTTATAACATAAACATTCTCATTTTTGGAAGGATCATCAAGAGTGTTTACATTATAAGCCAAATCTTCAATTATTTCATCTTTTCCTTTTAGAAGATACTTTTTAAACTTAGTGACAACTTGACAAGTCTCAATACTATGGTCAATTTCACACACATTGTAATAATAAGAATTATCATCATCTTTCATGAATTTATATGAAGAAGAGATTTTATCATTAAGATGCCTCTTAACAGTGACCAATTCATTGTCTAAATTTTGTATTACTTTTAATATTTATGTATTATCAGAATTTAAGCCTATAGTAGACCTATCTTTGAAACCTATGTGTTTAATATTCTTTTTTTAATCAATACAAAATCTTATGGTTTCATCATATTCAGTAATATCTTTATCTTGTAAAGCCATTTTATATTTCAAAGGTAAAGAATTACAAAGATAAAGTATAAACAACTTCTTAGAAGGTATAAGATCACTTGGAATTTTTTGACATAACTTGGGGAATTTAGAAACAAAATGATACATGGTTTCACCAAGATCCAAAAAATATTTGAAATATCATTAACTAAATCAAAATTTTCCTTGGGCTTACCAAAAGACAATTCTAACCAGTCTTCTACATCTCTCCAATGGTTAATGACTTTTGTAGACAGACTAACAAATACATGATAAGATTTTCCATCTAATATTTGCATAAAAACCCTTAAATAAATATTTTCACTAGTTATCCCAAGGGTGGCACAAACTAATTTAAATTACTCTAAATGATCTTCCCAAGACTCCAACAGCACTAGAAATTTTTTGTATGTTCAATCCCTTAAGAGAAGGTAGCTTACCTAGATGATTTATAATATTGATTGAATTAGCAGATATCTATGGTGCTATAGATATTTGACACTCTTGCTGAGATTATTCCTCATCTTCACCTTCAGTGAGCTCTTTTACTTCTCTATTATTCTATAATACATGAAGTAGATCTTCCAATATCCATTCTTGTATTAACTATTCTCCCACTAGCTGATTTCCTATCAATAGGTCTCTGACTAATTAATTCTTGGCTGGTGGATTCCTTACTATCTAATCTACCATTGAAAGATTTAATAGATTCTACCTAAAAAGAGTGATTATTTTGAACCTAATTTCCTTGGCCTTATTGTATAATTGTCAAATCAGTTTTAATAGGCATAATAAAATCATCAAATGGAAAAGAATTAGAAAGAAAATGAGTTTTAGGCCTAAGATTAACAGCTAAAATTTTATCTCTATCTTCTTGGATTCTCCTATTCAAGTTCAAGTGTCACGTTGAGTCTCACATGTAAGATTTGAATACCAATAAATTTCAAATTCAACAATCTCTTCCTCTTGATTTATACTTCAATAACTTGATGAATATGTTTAAGATGATTACACCAAGTGTAACATGTTAGATTGAAAGTAACATCAACTTGATCATCTCCTAAAGATATTAAAGGCTAGATAATAGGAGGTTGTTGAGCTTTAATAACCATTATCAAAAAGAAAACAAAGTTTAAAATAATTTAGATTTATGAACGATGTTCCTCATCAGAGTTGCTAAATTTGTTCATGATGAAAATTTGACCATCAACAAATTAACACTTTCACCTATCATGAAGGTCAAGTTGGAATCATACCAATCTAATTATAGGGGTTATAAAGGTTCATATAAGATCCTAAATATGAAAGGGGATTTATATTATAAATTTTGGGAAATAATCAATTTATCAAATCAATTTATTCTATTATAACAATTAGAAATCTATTTATCGAATCAAGAATCATTTGAGATAAGAATTTGTAATCTATTCTATCTGACAGAGAAAACCAATTAGATAGTTTTTTATTAATATAAACTTGATTCTCTAATATATATGTATGTTCAATTGATATCTTCACTTCTTACATATAATGGTTTATAAGCTAAATAAATATAGAAGAGATAGATGAAAGTAATAAAGAGAGATTAACACATAAGAAGAAAGGCAAATAAACTAATAGCAAAGTAAACATCTAATCCTATATCAAAGAGAAATAAAACTAGAATAGAAAATGAACTAAGAAAATAATCTGATCTAAACATGAAAGGAAATAAAACATAAAAATCTACTAATAAAACATTCTAAGAAAAAGAGAACTATAACTAACAAAGAAGAAACTAAGACTGTAAATTAAGATTAAAATTAAAAGAAGGAAGATAATTATAAAACATATGAAATAAATATGAATGACCAATATAAAATGAAATAAACCTATATCTATTGATTAAATAAATAAAACTAAGACTAAAATAGGAAAATCAAATTTAAACTAAGAATAGTCTACTAAACAAAAAAATCTAGTAAACTATTTGACAAGACAGAAGATAAAATAGACAAAGATAGACAAAAAGTAAATATTAAACTAAATCTAAGTGGAAACTAGATAAGAAACGTTAAGAAACATAAACAGAAAAAGGTAACAAAATCTAAGACATGAATAATTTAGAATTTAACTAACTAAAACTAGATAAATTGAACTAAGGAAATAAGAAAAAATCAAATAATAATAAGTCAGAAAATCAAAATGAGAAACTAATAGAAATAGGTTGAAATAGATATTAATCTAAATATTTAAAATTAATCTAAGTAAAACCAAAATGAATCTACAAAATTTTTATAACAATCAAAGTAAAAAGGAGCAACAAACTGAACTAATTTAAGAACTAAAGAACAAAATAAACTAAACTAATTATAATAGAAAAAATTATAAATTAAAATTATATCCAATAAAAGAAACTAGGTTTAAAAGAAATCTAAAAGATCTATTTGTATTAAACTCAAAGTTAATTAATCAAAAAAGATGTGTGAGTCTTAAGATGATAGTTCTCTTAGTATAAAAAGGTAAATTTCAATGAGAAAACCAACATCCTTTCTTTACAAAACTTGGAATGACAACTTTGCAATCGATTAGATCAATGAAGTGTCACTAAAAAGTGAAATGATCATCATTATTCAAGCTAAATACTTGAAATTTGTACATATGATTTCAAATAACAATCATCAAAAGATATTAAACTTAGAAAACTTTAGATAATAAGTAATAAATGATAAATATAATTAGATATACATATGTTACATAAGTGGTTACTCAACCATCAGATAAAATACTTTTGAGTCTATCTGCAAAAGTTGTACCATCTAAGAGAAGTTCCATAGAAAAAAGAGATAAATGGAGTTTAAAAAATACTCAAGTCTTCAATACATGTTATGCTTCTCTCTTCAAATGAATGCTTGATCTCTTCTTGTACCCTAACTCTGTTGTGAAATAAGTTAGTTATTGATTAATGCTATCTAATTAACTTTAAACAAAGTCAATTAATTAAACTAAAATTGGTTAAGGACAAATTTAATTAAGACTTTAAAATTTTAATTTGATCAAAGATATTTAAAATAATAGACCTGGGGTACTAAACCTTAATGGGTGGGGACCCATATTAACTACTAATATAATATAATACACACTAATCATAAAATAATAAATCAAAATTGATAAATTCTACTTCTATTTAAACCATAATGCATTTTAAATTAATCTTAGGCATATATAATTATATCAAAAATTTCAAAACCACTATACAAATCCAAATTCACCATCATTATCAAGCCTAAAGTAACAAAGTGTTAAGCCAAAATTTCAAGTTCTACATGGAAAATTTCAACACTAAATAGAAAATCATCTTGTGGATAACCAATAGTCATTTGAATCTGAAAACACTTCAATTACTTATTTTTCCTATTCATGGAGACAAACTTTATACTCCATCTTAGTTGTGGGGAATGGCAACAATCTAGTCCCCATGTTAGATGTGTTATCATCAATTTTTAGCTTGATTTTTTTATCATCCTGACTTCTCTGGGTGATCCAAGCTTAGTCCTTTTCACAATAGTGTTATTTTCAGTAGTTTGAATTGGAATGTCTATGGTTTTCTTCCTGTTGACATATCCTTGGCCACCCAAACTCAACCTTTCAAACCTCAAAAGAGGTTCACTATGGGCACCTGACAAATTCAACTTTTTACATTTCCCACCAAGGCTTGCATTAGATGAGGTAGGTGTATTTGAAAGAGTAGCTATTTTCTTGAATTCTTTGGCATGGGTGGTCTCCACCTCAAGTTGATTGGGTTGATTAACAAGCAACTAATTGTCAAGTAATGGTTATCAACTGGTTCACCTCTAAAATTAGGGAGATGTAGTGGTAAGAAATGAGGATCATGCTTTGGGTGATGAGAAGAAATGCTTTAGGAGTGTGCATGAGATCCAAATATTTGGCCATAAAAACCCCTATAAACTCTATATCCTCTATCAACTAGGTTAAAAAGAAAATTTTTCAAAATGTATTAAAAACCTAGGTCATAAGCATCAAAATGAATAGTCATCTTTATGCCCTTATGCAATCTAGGCCTAACATATCTTGCATAAAAACTAGATCTATTAAAACTTATATTATGACCTAACTGATTGCCACCTCTATTAGAATTCTATCCCCATCTTCCATCATTATTACTCCCAATTGGATGGTCCCACCCAGACATAATAAAAATATGAAAATATAGCAGCAGAAACTAAGTTTACAAACAAAAGTCCAAATCAAAATTGTAAAAGAGATTGAAATATGCACTATATTGAAACCTCTCTACTGTATCTGAATTGATAAAAATTCTGATATAAATCCTTAATGAATTTTAATCTCTATATCTATCTTTAAATAAAAATTCAAAACCTCAATATTAAGATAAAATTTCAAATGTAACTTCATTGTTTAAAAAACTTTATATATATATATATATATATATATATATATATATATATATAAGATTTACCATTATTATTCTATCACAACCAACTGATTAAAATTTATATTTGGATAAAACAACTATAATTCCCAATATTTGTTGAACATATTCCCTACTGAAACTAGACTAGAGTTCCAATATGATCACTGTCATAGCCAAAGTATTACAAATAATGAATTGTAAATAACCATTCAAGCACTGCTTATATCCATAGTCAGTAGCATGAACCAAAATCACTTAAAACACATGCAAACTAATCATACAAATAAATTGATGTAAAATATAAAAACTATGCAACAACATTTCACCATATCTACTTCACAATTTTGAATATACCCATATATATCAAACTGAATCATCTATTACTATTTTTAAACCACTTGACAATTTACATATATAGTTCATAAAATAACTATATATGTAACAATATTCACTGAATTTCCTCATAATTTCTAAATTCATTAGCCTCACCATTTTTATTGCCTCCAAATATAAAATCAATTGCATAATTCAATAAAGATAATCCCTAAGTCTGTAACTAGTTTCAAAAAAGGTTATCGGTATGCTTAACTTTTCTACAAAATTTCAAAACCAAGACCAAAAATATCATATGCATGAAAACTACTGAAAATAATCTGAGTCTTTCCCAAACTTCTATAGATTTTTAATAAATTTGTAATTTATCTCAACCCAAAATAGAAAAGCAACCGCATAAAAAAAGTTATCTATATGATGTGGATGAAAACCCTAAACCCTAATTTTAAGCATGACAAAAAATCAACATTCTACATGTAACCAGGCCATAATATCTCATACTCAACAAAAATAAATCTACCTTTAGTTTACCCAAAAATGAAAACCATCTGTTATGTCAAGAATGAACACTTTCATAACAAAATTTCTTTCAAAATTGTCTTTTCATAGAAACACTCAAAAATACAAAACCCTCACCATATGCAAACTAGCCTGCATATCTATTTATACCATCTTCAAATTTTTAGAACCAAAACTTGAGTGCATGCAAATCTTTAAACTATTTTCTAAACATGCAAAAGATTTCTCAAACTATAAGAAATCATCACGTTTTCTTCACATGACTGTATGCATATATTTTTAGAAAATTGAATCATGCAACTAATGAGAATTAACATGTAGGTATATCAACATATATCCAAAAGTCAAAATAGAAACTCAAATAAATCTTCATGCAGGTTTTGAGTTCTATCATTCCAAACAAACCCATAAAATCAAATCAAAAAAATTTCAACCATGAATAATTTTCAAAACCCACATTCTCATCAAGGTTTTCATAACTTATACTCATGTGCATACGAAACATTTAATGAAACTTCAAATATATCCATATTATTTCATCTTAAAACAAAAATCAAAACTATAATCTCAAAAACCATGAAAAATTTATATTTTTGCTTTTCCAAAATTCATTCTTCTAGATAATTTTTTTAGATGAAACTGATAAAATAAAAACCATATTCATACCTGGTTTCACACTCAAAATCATACAAATATCCTCTCCAAACCCTTCTCTACAATTCACCAACAATTCTGCCAGAGTTTCACTCCCACTGAGAGCTTGCAAATGGACAAATAGAATGAAGAAATCTAAAATTTTAGTCACCACCCTTGGAACTATAACTACCACGATGATGTGCTAAGCTTCCATTGGTTTGCATTAACTTTAGCATACTTAGAAATTTCACTAAACTACTTTGATGATCTTGATAAATGTAGCAAAAAATTATTCTTCTTGCTAAAAACCTTGTTAAGTTCCATCAACTGAGGGGATTGGCTGGTCATAAATGCCCAATTACCACCAAATATCGAAACAATCCCAAAATACACAACCTCACTTAAATGCATATGCCAACTCACCATCCTCAAAATCAAATATGCCAAGTGGTGTCACCCTCACCAAATGTCTAATTTGTTACCCATCAAGGGCATCATAACACTTAACAATAAATTTATAATTACCGATTAACTAAGAAAAGTGACCAAAGGATCTTTAGTGGTAGCTAGGCTCATGACCAATTCTCATAATGTAAACCTTTAGAAATGCAAACACATTATCCTAGCATCAAAGAATCAAATTATATGATAAGTATCAAGATAGGTCTCTTTAGGTAATTATATGTGAACTCATACTTTATAAAAATAAAGCTATTTATACCTGTGCTCTAGTAAAGTGAACTTAATATGTCAATTAGAAAAAAAAAAATAGAAATTGTATCTAACTAATACATCTTCAAGATAGGAGTGACAAATATGTGCTAGAATTATGATTACCAAATTGAATATTAACCTGAATCTAAAAACAACTAGACATTAATATGTCAATTAGGATTCTGTGAATTTCATCATGTGTAGAATAAAAAAAATCTAGACTGAGCACCACTAAGCCATTCAAAGTATATTAACTTTTCAAATTACCAACATGTCAAATAGTGACAAAAATTGAAGTATTTGAACCAAATTTTATTTACAATGTATTTTGGAAAACCATATCACCATTCCTATCTAAAGTATGAATCAATGTTACTCATGAATATCAAATCATCACCATCTACCATCAAATATGACTAAGAACTAAAATTCAAGCATCAATTAAAACTATCAAAGTGTGCCAAGACTGATCAAAATAATAACTAATCACATATGCATATTTTATTCATTTATCCACCATGCTCTTCAAAACTACTTAAAACATAAGTAAAACCTATCAATAAATCAATAAAATTTTACAATCAAATATGCATCTACAAATACTATCAATTAATAGGGTCCTTGACATAGTTTTAGGTTTTATGATAGGAACATCTCTATGGTAGTAAGTATAGACTTTTGAAATTTTTTTTTGGGGTGTATAAAATAGGCATAAAAACCACTTCATCCACAATATTTTATCCAATGCATATGTAATTTGAAATTAGTAAAGTGCACACCATAGCTAAGAACACTTCATAGTAGAAAGAATAGATAAAGAGAGTGATGTTAATTAAAATAGCAAATGTCAATTCAAGTTTATTTCCATTAGCATTTCCAAGACAATAACAATGTTTATAGAAACAATCAAAATTATATTAAAATAATGGAAGATAAACAATGCATAGATATAGTCACAATTGTAGGTGTATTACTAACAGTATTTAGATGAAGTCTTAGTGCAAAATATGTCAACCCCCTATACAAAAAAAATCAATGGGATTAAATAGACCAATTTATGATCAAGGTCATTAATTTCATTCATCTTTAGGTAGTTGGCAAAATCAGATTTGAAACTATAAATCCAAGACCACCCTTCACTGTAAATCTAATAAAATCAACTTGTCATTACCATAGTTAGTTTAGACATGACATTCTCCTTCTAAAAGTAATATGTAGTTAAATGTCTTCTCCATATCTTGTCCCCATGAATCTCTACATAGTCATTTGATTACTCCCAATGCCAATGCCAATGTATTTATTTCTTTGTCAATTATATTTTCCATAAACTTATCACATTCTTGAATGGATCAAATAATCATTATGAAAATACTTGAGACAACCTCCTACCTTGGAATTAAAAACAACTCTAGATTAGTGTTCATTTACTAAACACAAGGAATTCGTTAGGACTACATTAGGATTACTAGTCACCCATGCTTCTATACAATTGATTGATATAACACTTTAAGGCTACGATTATCTTACATGCTCTTCATGTAATCACACTATGCACACCATGCTAATTATTCCCATCCTATTCATGATTTGATTCTCCAATTGAAATTGAATGTGCAGTCTATTTTAGGCCTTTGATAGTTTTGACAAGTAGATATGCCATCAATTTTATTCTCATGCCTTGCTAGATACACTACCAATGTGCCTTTAATTTTTAGGGGTTCCTTGCCATAAGGCTTCTCATTTCTTTTCCTTTACTGCATGATTGCATTTGTTTCTGTGGGTCCCATTTTACTAGTTGGAAACTTGTTTTCATCCATAGTATTTAGCTTTGTTTCTTTATTTTATTTTTTTATGGCCATGTTGCCTATCCTTACTCTACACATTATTTAGCCTAGGCCTCTACACTATGCTTAATTTTATAGCCATGATGTAGTGAGATCACATCATGTGGCTCAATCTTGATCACCTAGAGCTTGGCTAGGATTCAAAGTTACATGAACCACATTGGGATAGTGGAATAATGGGATTATTACAATGGGGTGATCTCACTCACCTACTTGCCTAAAGATATTACATCATTTATGGATTACACATAAACATCAAAGAGAGTAGGGTAGTGGGATGATGTAATGTGGCATTATCTCACCAACCTGATAAAATAGAGGATTTGTGCTAGTACAGACATATTCAAGATAGTATAAGAATAGGATTTCACCATGTGGCATTATATCACTCCTCTCTATCTTGTAGCTTGATGACATGGAGACCTATTGAGAAAACTCTTGAAAATTGACTATCTTTTGGACTAGAAAAAAGTATCGTATGTCACTGGGAAACTTTGTGAAATTAGATAAGTGTTGAAAGTCCTTTTCAAATGATCTTAGGCCACTAGGAGAGTGACATGTAGCATTAATATAGATTTAAATACCTACGGGTAAAGGAATTGAAGCTATGTTAGGGATCTTTGAGTATAAAAGAAAACAACTAAATAATGTAAAAGAAAATAGCTATGTACTTTGAAATATAACAAAGAGGCACAAAAACTTAGTGAAGAAAGTACTTTTAACATAATTTTTGTCCATTTTAATGAAATTGACTAAGGCAAAAGATGAACTAGAGGAAACTTATAGCCAATTTAGATAAAAACAAATCCAAATTAGACTAAAATTAGTAATGAAAACCAAAAGAAATATTTAAAGAAATTATATAATTTGCATAAACCTAAGGAGAAATAGTCTAAAAGTAAGCTATAAAACGTGTTTTAGAACACAAGTAGATAAATAGACTAAGACATAGTAGATTTATATAAATTCACAAGATAAAACTAACTCACTGCTAGATAAATTCTTGGACTAAACTAAAGAAATGTAGAGACATTAAAGTAAACTCATTCATAACCTTGTAACTATTTATCTAGTAGATTGCCAAGAACATTGATTTAATAAAGTAACCATAATGAACTCTTGAGATGTAAAACACCAGACTCCAAATAAAAAGAGGGTCTCCATTTTTAGCTTTAAAAATGGGAAATTTTGGATCCCAATAAATGGAGACCTCTATAGGGTTAGTTTTTTTTAGCAATTAAAACCCAAAACAAGAATATTCAGACCTAAAATAAGGGCATAAACCAAACATAATTCTCAATACAAAATTAAAACATGAAAGTACTAAAGTCTACCTCAACATGGGACATACTAAGTTGATTTCCTATCTATACCTCCAGTGTGTGTATAGTTATTATTCAATTATTTACTTTTATGAATCTAAATTTAATCCATAAGATCTTTATGATAAATCTAAGTTTATGAGAGGGGAATTGAGGTTAATTAGCTTGGAGAGGAAGTGGTATGAGCATTTCTCCACTACCAACTAAGTGTTCATAATCTTGATGGAGTTGCTTCCATCTCCTTCCAAGGCCTTTCTCTACTACCATCCAAGCCAAACATCTTGCGATGGAGTTTCTGAAATCACCCCTATATGTGGAAAAGTTTAAGATTTAGATTTTGGATACAATTTTTAGGAATTTTGTAGAGTCTCTCTTCTATGGCTTGAATAAATAAATCATGAGGCAAACGATGATCTCATAAGACTCAAAACTACTCAACATACCTACATGGACCCATTGTTTACATTTTACTTTAAGATGTGATTTTATGTGTAGTTGGAAGCTTTGGAATAGAATAATCCATGTTTATATTCATCCTCATATTCTATTAATGATCCTAGACTTTCATAATTTTAATAATGCATCGATAATAGGTTTGTTATATACTTATACCTAGTCTTCTTATCATAGTCTAGACTGATCATGCTAGGACAACAATCCTAGTCATTAATCATCAATTGATAGAATCAAACACCCTTATTATTGAAGATATATACAAGGATATCCCATCTTAATAGGTTGTTTCCTTCTTTCTACCTTTAGAGATTGTCTACCAATAGGAAATGGGATTGATCGGGTTAAAAAACACATATAGAATTACTCTACAAGACATTAGTCAACAAGTCTTACTAGTGAGTTAGGATAAAAAATGCAAGGGGATGCTAATCATAAAATTAATGTCAAAAACAAAAACATCCACATTAGCATTGTCATTGAGGACACTAATACTAGAAGCACATAGTCTATAATTTACATCACTAATTTTCATTTAATCATGAGGGGTTGATACATATGCACCCAACACAAAAATGAAACAAAAAACATAGGAAAGGAGGAAATGGAGTAGGAACAAAACAAAACAAACACAAGACCAGTGCATAAAAAGAACATATATACAACCTAAACTATAGAAATAAAGGAAACTATATACACTTATTTACAAAAAAAATAAATGTTTTATTAATCAAAGGTGATTATTGAAGGGATAAAAATGAAGTAAATTTTTAGATACTACCCATTCACATGGAGTGACAACTCATTTCCTTGAAGATCTTTGAGACTAAAAGAATTAGTTTTGAGTAGTTTAGAGATGTGATATAGATTGATCCATAATGGAATGAATTTGAGATGTTATCCACTCTTCTCATGTGCCTCATCCCATAGTAGAACTAGTCTACTAACCATAAGATCTTCATTTTAAATGATCAATCAAACCATCTCTTAACTATTATCTAAGACCTATTGAAGTTATGCTGAGCCTTGTCTCTTTTATCTTCTATTTGAATCATCTCCAATCATTAGGCCTAACTTGTCTCATTGGGATTGAGGTAGTCTATGCTAAATTGATGAGTTGCATTCTTGATTTACATAGGGAATATGGGCTTTGTGCCATAGACTAGTAAAAATGGTGAACTCTTCAAATTTTTCTTGTGTTGGATCTTATTTGCCTATAAATCACACTTTAATAGGGCATGCTATCTACATGGATTTTGGTTAATATATTTATTTATAGAGTCAAGGAAAATTTTTATAGTAGATTATACAAGATAATCACCTTAGGGATATCTATTGTAAGAAAACTTAAAAATAATTCTATTTGTATATGCCCATTTGGTCAATATAACATATTAAAATGAATGCTTGTTGTGACATACTAGTGCAAGAGGTTTTATAAAGTGGGTCAAAATGTGTTCTTATAAGAATGAGATGAACTCATCAATAGTGTTATTCCTTATGCCCTCATCTTCTACCCACCTTTTGAAATAGCCTATAGTGGTGATAATGAAATGATGCCCCACCAAAGAGTTGGGATTATCACCCTAATGAAGTCCGATCCCCATTGGGAAAATGGATGTTCTTCAATGATAGCATATGGTGTCATGGTGGGGTGTATATCTCTTTTGTAAAATGTTTGACACTTATGTCATATGTGTACATGAGCATGAACAACTTTGAATAGAGTGGACCAATAGTACTGTTGACCAAATTTGACCCTATAGGTCAAATTGGGACCCCTATAGGTAAAATATTGAATTTTAGGTGCTTTAAGGTATAATTTATTTTATCATAAGGTTTATTATATGTCATTTACTGTGATTTAATTTTATATTATTCTTGGTCATTATTATTTTAGTCCTTCTATCATTTTGAGTCATTTTTGAGGTCAAAATACAACATTAAATGAGTTTTACAACTTCCTAGGGAAGTGTGAAGGTTTAGGAAGGTTAATTTAATGTGTAATGTGTCTTATAATTCCTTATTAAACTGTTCATAACTGAAATTATTAGGTTATTCATAAGGAAGAGTAGTTTTCTTAGGAAAAGAGTAGAGTTTGGCACTTATACGACCCATGGGGAAGTTTTCCATGTGGGATAAAGTCATGATATGACTATTAAAATTAATAAAATACATTTACATTTTTTAAGTACTATGTAAAATCAAAAATTGGGCTAAAACCATTTTGCTTCTTTTTCACCCTTCTAAACACATAGGACCAGTCAGTACGTTTATGCTTGGTACAAATAGTTGGAGAATTTTCATGTCAAATGCCTTTGGGAGGTGAAATTAAACTTATATATATTAATTTACACAATAAAATTTATAATAATGGAGTTTTTTAATTTATGAACCATCCTCATGAAGTTGACTGTGTTTTTGCTTGCCAATCTGTACACCCTTTAGGCTTTTCCTTGGTTTGGACAAGTACATATAATTCAATTTATAATATTAGTTCCAGATGATTTTGGATTAATTATATTATGATACACACTCTTTTTATTACTTAAATGTGTTTGTAAATACAAATCATCTCATGTTGTAAGAGGATACACATTCATGTGTTACAGATAACTTTTCCCATTTTTAGGACCTTCAGGTTCTGATTATGGTTCCAGAGGTTTTTTATAGTTTAATTATCATATTTTAATGTCATATAAATCATTTAACCTTCCAATCTCATTATCCAAGCAAATTTTCCATGAGTTACAGTCATAAAGCACCATGTAGTCAGTTGGTCTCATGACTGTCATACATAGTCAACTTACTGAGTTGATTTGAGGTATTTAACATGTCCATGGTGATATAGTTATGATATTGAGAGGTTAAATGAAATAAATAACAATATTTTTCAATTAAAATTCTTTCACTTGGTATAAAAAGGACAGTCCCAGTTAACACAGTCACTCACACACAATTTTGCCATTACCGTACACTTACAGGTGCTTGGAAGAAAAGATCAAGTTGAAATGAAGTTTTTAAAACTATTTAAAGATCTTCATGATGTTAAATAATAAATAAAATGGGTATAGATTCATCAAATGATCAAAAAAATTCTCACTACCCATCCTTATCTTCACCATCTGTAGACACAAGAGTAACCACCTATCGTTGGTGTTAATATAAAGTTAAATAGCCATTTTAAGTGTTGAAGGATGTGATGGATCCCTTTATTGAATTCATATCATTGGTTTATAATCATATAAGAATCATGTGGGAAGTTATTTTCTAAAATACAAGTGTGGATCACCTTCTAAGGTCAAGTGATAGTGTTCAGGGTTTAAATCCCAAAAAGAGCAAAATAGAGATCCTTGATGTTTTGTTGAGATCCTATAACAAGGTTACAATTTGTTTTGAAGCATATCTATGATCAATCCTTATATATTATACATATGAGTAGAAGTTTAAAATATATGGAGGGTAGATGAATTAAGGAAGCTAGTTTTGAAGATGCTTTAACATGACATTTGTTTACTAAAGCTCATTAGTGAAATCTACAAGGTTTGAACTTAGATTATACTCTTCACCATAGGTTTTTAAGACTAAGCCATACCACTATGTTTTTAAGGTCCTATGTAGTTATAAAGATCATTTATGGTCTAATGATAATTTAAAGAGTAAGATATGGAGTATAACCTCATAATTCTACCTATAGTTTCCCTTTTCATCACAAATGCAACCTACAGGCTGGCTGTAGGGTTATCATAAGGATTGAGCTAGATAATTTAGTGATGGACCTCAATCCAAGTAATAATATATCAAGGGTAGTTAGATTATGGTGTAGGTAAATTTAAAATGGTTTTTATCCATTGTCTTCAAGACCTAGTGTAGGTGGGAACACCTATAGGACCTCTCACAGTCAATTGTAGTTGATTGTAAGAGGTAGAGGGTAAAGGGATATGCTTTGATGAGGTCTAGCCTGTATAGAGGTGATTAAAATGAATGAAAAAAAACACCAAAGTATTCAAAGAAACTTAAGGGGGTTTTTAACATTGTCTTAAAGGTCAAGTTATTCAGGGAAATCTATAGGTACAACATCCTAAGGCAAAACATAGTCAAGAAATTATACTCAGTCATGACTGAGTCAAGGTATGTGAGGGGTATATGATAGGTTAGAGTAATAAGTGAATATTATAATCCATTAAATATGATTATGAGTATCTCATGAAGCTATAATGGTATACAAGTAATATAAATAATACCCTTTCAAATGCAATATAGAGTTCACATGAAGAACCCTGCACACAATGCTTTTATATAGTCTATCTTGGATCTTAAGGATTTTGGAAGGACAAATGACCTATTAAAGAATTAAAAATTTGTATAGATAACATTTATGACTTGTATAATATTCTAAAGTAATCATAATTTTTTGAGAAATAATGGAGTTTACTTTATTTTGTCTCAGATAGAGGGCACTCCCTTTGTGCATGAAACGTGTAGTATTCGAAAAGATGGGAAAGGAAATGGACTATAATATATTTGAACATTCCAATAAAGTATGGTAAGATGAATAAAATTAAAAAAAAACACACAAGATATATTTTATATATGGAGGAATTCTAATAGGGTGACCTAGACCCTCAGACTTGTAGACAAGTTTATTGAGCATGGTGAAGCCTAGATTCAAAACAGGAGACGAATGCCACTTCCAGATATAGAGGTGGATTATAATGGACCAGGACATGTTTATGGGGTCATAATAAATGTGTTTGAGATATTGGTATGTAGAGGAAATCATTAGAAAGTCCTTTTTGGGTCTTAAACCAATCATGACTATTAAAAAAGTTTTAGGCCTAGTGTCCAAATGAGGAGTCATTCATACTTATAGAATGAGATGGGAATTATAACCTATTTAAACATGATTTTTGAATCAATATAGATGTGTTTAAGATATTTATTTATAGGTAAAAACATGATAAATCCTTTTTTATCCCAAAGATAGCATTAGGTTTATGTAGATGAAAGGAAAAAACTCGATATAAGAGCTTTGGAGGCTTATATATTCTCTAATTATTTGCACGGGAATAAAAAACATTTGGAGATGTTATATAGGGTCCTAAGAAACTATTTTTTGTCATTAATTTGAAATTTTAATGTGAAATCTTTATGAACAAAGCTTAAGAGGCCAAAATTATTAGAAACCCTTGTAAACCTTGGTTAGTGACCCAATGGAGGAAATAGAGTTGGATAGCTACTCCAATGAAATATTTTACCCACAAAAGTGATTGGAAATTTTAGATAACTATTTTAGGCTTCTTTCCATCCTTTTGAGTTGTATAGAACTGTATGGATGGAGTATAAAATGGGGCATTTTTTACTATTTTATGTGTTGTGTATTTTTCAAGAGGTTTAAAGAGATTATAATTAAATAGAATGGAATATTAGGAATTAAGATAACTCCCCATGTAAATTTAATTCCTTGTAAAAACTCTTAAGTACCTCAACTATATGCTTCATCTCAGCCAGTCAAAACTAGCATAGTGACCAAACTAGTGAGAAGGGTGGAAAACTTCAAGTGAGCTGATTTAAAGGTGTTATTAGTGCCTCTAAGGCTATGGAGGGTATTTAAAAGTTTCATCCATCCATCCCATGTATTTTAATGAAAACTTGATGCCTTTTTAAAGGCCAAGACTGTAGGGTGCATGAAAGAAGAGTTATTTTGACTACAGATGGTGGTAGCTCATTTTGGGAAGGTTCCAAATGACCAAGACTACAAAAAATGCATGGAGAATCATGTATTAAAGGATTCCCCTTAATTATAATTATTATACATATCCCTAATTAGTTTTTGGATGTTTAAATAGGTCCAACTCATGAAGGTAAGTTTTTGATCTATAATGAGAACTTTCATGCCACTTTGTAAGAGTTTCATGACTTGGAGAGCCACTTGTTCTTTATGACCTTGCATGGTTAGTCCGAAATAATATTATCATGAAAAATTAAACCTTTTTTTATCAACTTTACAAGTGTCCTTATGACCCTTGGACTTTTTTCTTCTCCTTTGTCTCTCAAGTTTTATAAGAACTAGCCATTTTGTCCATTGTGACTTATGCTCCACCTGAGTATGGCAAAGCCCTGCTCATTTACATACCATTTGGTAAATAAGATTATTTATTTTTACCTCTTCATGAATATTAATATTGTGTTTTACTTGGATTATTGATCTTGTTTAGTGATAACTATGATTTCCTTATCATGTTGTCTCATTCTTTCATCTTATTTTTAGTTGGAAAGCTTCTTCTTGTAGGGCATGTGAAGTGTTCTAAAAATATTCAAGGTTTAGTGAGTTAGTATATTCACTATTTCCATTCAATTATTCTTATCTAGTTCTCATATCCTAAACATTCATCCATAACCTCATAATGTAATATTCATGTGAGAAGATGCATCTGGGGAAGTGTATGTTTGGCTAGTCCTTTAGTCCCATGTATAACATGCAACTGGTTGGAATTAGTTAACAAATATAGTGTATCACTTCCTTTAGGATATTTTTATTTCAATTTTATCTCTCCCTCCCCCATAAAGTTTAGGTGTAGTAGTGATCCAAAATGGTACATCAATGGATCTAGCCCTATTTAGAGATTCACCTTATTCATAAGCTACCCACAAGCTTAGAGGTGTTTTAATTGTGTCACTTGGATGAGGAGAGCCGAGATGTCTCCTCAAAGGGTTAAAATCCAAGTGACAATAATTTTTTGCATGCTCAGTGGGACTCTTAGTCCAAGAAGATGAAATATTTTTGGTGGTGTCTTTCAACACATCAACCTTTAGAGGCATCTATCTAAGCATCAATGGTGACTCTAAAGTTACATCAGCTGGTCAAATATCATAGATATTCCTTTTGAATATTGTTGATAACCATTACTTATGTTATTGTTTCTTAATGAAGTTTCATGACTGACCTTGGTGTTTATTACTATTTTACACAAGTTGGTGAGACATTTCAAGCTTATGGCATTCCCTTTCAGCCTTTTTGTGAATATTACCAACCTTTTCATGATCCCTATCATCTCTAACATGAATCTTATCATCCTTGTTATGACTTGTATCAGCCCTATAACTATCCTTCTCAATATCTTGCTCCTCCTAGTCAACCTAGTCATTTCTCTAATTAGTCCATTTCCATCTTTAAGGAAACACTTTTGGGCTATGAGAAGTACATGTTGGATCTTTCCACACAAATGGGATATGGTATATATATTCCTATCCATTTAATTCATAAGGTGAGATATTTATTATATCTATTCAAAAGAGAGTGGCCACCTGTTGAGAGAGCCAATTGGAAAAGGCTCACAAGTGAGATGTTATATATAAGTGACCTAGTTTCTTCCTTATAGGATAGGATAAGAATTCATGAAATATATCCTCACCAAACCTATCGTAATTCATATCCACTTCCCCAATATTAGTATTAATCCTAATTTAACCCTACTCATGAGCCCAATTAAGCTTATCAAAGTCATCCTTTTCCCAATCAATTGGAAGAGAGAGTTAAAAAGAGAAACCTTATTTTGAAGGTAATATTAATAGGAAGATTGATTTGGATAATATGTAAATGTAGTATTATTTGTCATTAGAAAAGGAAGTGGATTCTAATCCCTCATTACCCTCTCCCATTCCATCCCCATCTCAATAAAAAACCTCTAGATATGAAATTCCAAGTTGGAGACAAGGTGGAGAATCCAAGCCTAAGGAGATTCCAAGTTTCTTAAACACTTCATCTACTCCTCCAAATAAATCATTACCTAAATAAGATATTCCTAATTATAACATCCTAAAATGGAGTGAGATAATGTATTCATGGGGAAATAAAGAGGATAGAAGTCTTGATAAGGAGTGTGAAGTTGAAAAAGATATTTATCTTATGTAAGTCCCTCCTACCCTTCCTTAAAAAACATATTATGTTCTATGTCAGACCTTTTGTACTCCTAATACTTATGATGATGCCTATCAAATTAAAGAGAGATGTTTCCAAGAGAACCTAGCTAAGAAAATTGAAGAGTTAGAGTCAAGGATTAAAGTGCTAAGTCAAGGTGTGATGAAAGGTTTAGACCCAAAAGAAGACCCTATGCCTAAACACACCCCATATAACCTCCCTCAACAAAGTGTTCAATCTAAATTATATGTGAATGAAGTGAATATCAAGTGGAAGGAATATAACCAAGCTATCTTATCCCAAGTTCTTCCTCCCCTTCTTCAAAAACTACCAAAAGAATCCCCTACTATGCATTCTTAATCTGATTTTGAGCCCTATGTTCCACCTCCACCAACTAGTTCATATTTTCCTCATCTCATCACCATTTTCCTTGATGTAAATATGGTATGGGAACCTAAATATGATATTTTGGTTGATAAAAATTTATAACTCTTGCTTAAAGAAAGTACAGCTCCTTGGCAGCCTCATTTGGCTAGGTCACCAAATTTCAAGATGCCTAGTCTTGGCATCACCAAGAAGGAAAAGGAAATTTAAGATCTTGCATCCCTTGAGAATTATAATCATATTTTGATAGTGGAGATGCAACTTGAGAGCCTTTAAGAGGTCCTAAATTCTGGGGAAGAGGTGAGTCTTTGTGTTGAGTCTTATTGTTTGGTTGATAATGAAGAATTTCCTTGTGTCAAAGAAGAAATCTTGAATGAAGTTATTTTGGATTATAAATAATAAGATGAAGGAGCTTAGCTTGTTGTTACAAATTATGATTTTGATCAAAAAGATGATGAAAACTTGTGGTAGCAATTTTAAAACAATTTCAATGAGTTTGAGTCTCTCAAAGGGTCTACAACCTATTTAGAGTTGATTGCAAGTCACATTAAGCAAGATGACATTTTTAAAAATGTCATGAATGAGAAATAACAAAGTTCACCTCAGCCTTTGGAGGTCAAGACAAGTTTATACTGATGTCAATATTGAAAGGAACAAGAAACTACTCCTCTTGAGATCATGCCTACAAAGAAGATGCAATTTGATCATCAGATGAAGAATGAGTATAAATATGAGGTATGTATGAAAGACCAAGAGCAATAAATTAAAATTTAATATATACTTAAATATGGTCTACTTAAAAGCATATCAAGCGAGGTGCTAGGAAGTAGGTCTAATCTATCAAGTGTTCAATATAAAGATCAACACATTTGGAAACATGATTCATCTCATGAAGAAGATGATGTAAGAAAATTTCCTTTTTATGATGGAAAGGGAGGTATGCTTAGTTTTTACTTTTATATAGTTTTTTACTTCCTACTTTTCCTATGTGCTTTGAACACATGTGTGTCTTGTTAGTGTGTTTGATTTACTTTGTGTGTGTCCTTTATTTTTTGTGGTTGAGGTAATTAGTTATCTTTTCTTGGTTAAATCATGTGATCAATGGTCAAGGTCCTCTTATTTGTTTTATACTTTAGATGACTCCCTAATCCAAATGGAATGATAAGGCTACTGGTCTAGTTAGTATAACAGGCATAATACCCATATGAGTCACCAATTTGTTGATCAAATTTGACCCTATAGGTCAAATTGGGACCCCTATAGGAAAAAAAATGTTTTTTAGGTGTCTTTGGATCTAATATATTATTTATAAGGTGTATTATAGGTCATTTAGTGTGATTTTAGGTTATATTAGCCTTGGTCATTAGTCATTTTAGTCCTTATATCATTTTGAGGTCAAAATAGGGCATGAAATGAGTTATATGGCCTACTATGGAAGTGTGAAGGTGTATAAAGGGTGATGTCATATTTTATGTGTCCTATTATTACCTAATAAACTATTCATAACTAAAATTGTAGGATTTTAGAAGAAAGAGTAATTGTTATGGGAAAAGAGAGGAGCTTGGCACTTGTACAGCCCATGGGGAAGTGTGCCACATGGGATAATATCATGTGATGACTATTTAAATTCCTAATATCAATTTAAATGTTTTAAGTAATCTAAAAGTGCCAAAATTGGGCTAAAACCATTCTTATTCTCTTTCACCCTTCTAAACACATAAGACCAATCAACAAGTTTATGCTTGGTATAGATAGCTAGAGAAATTCTAGGTTAAACACCTTTGGAAGGTGAAATTAAACTTATATATTCATTTCCATAATAATATTTATAATAATGGTGTCTTGTGATTTATGAACCATCCTCATGAAGTTGACTATATTTTTGTGCTTGCTAATCTATGCACCCTATAGGTTTTACCTTGGTTTGGACAAGTCCATAAAATTCACTTGTTGAGATTGGATCTAGATGATGTTGGATTCCTTATCTAATGATCTTTATGATTTTTTTAATTATTTAAGGTGTTTTCATATGAAAATAATTTCATGTTGTAAGAGGATACACCTTCTTATGTTACAGTCAAATTTTCACCATTTTTAGGACCTTAAAGTTTTGATCATGGTTTTAGAGGGTTGTGATAGTTTCATTATAATTTATAAATCTCATATAAATCCATTCACCCTCAAATATCATTCTATAATAAAAATTTCTATGAGTTTTAGTCATAAAACATCATACAGTCAGTTGGTCCCATGACTGTCATACACAGACAACTTAGTGAGCTAAGTTGAGGTCTTTAACATGTCCATGGTGCTATAGTTATGATATTGAGATGTTAAATACAATACAATATAAATAATATTCAAGTAAAATTCTTTCACTTGGTAGAATAAGTATTGTCCTAGTTAACATAGTCACTCACACATAATTTTACCATTATCATACACTTACAAGTGCTTTGAAGAAAAGATCAAGTTGAAATGAAGGTTTTAAAACTAGTTCAAGATACTCATGATGATAAACATGAATTTATAATAAATATAATGGGTATATAGTGATCACATGGTCAAAACAATTCTCATTCCCATCTTTATCTTCACCACCTACAGACATGAGAGTAATCACTTACAAGTGGTGTTAACAGAGAGTTAAATAGCCATTTTAAGTGTTGAATCATGTGATGAAATCCTCTCTTGAAGTCATAGAATTGGTGTATAATCATGTAAAACTCATGTGTAAATCTACTTTGGAAAATTAAAGTGTGGATCACCTTATAGGGTCAAGTGACAGTCTTCAGGGACCAAATCTCAAAAATAGCAAAACATATATCCTTGATGTTTTGTTGATATCCTATAAAAAGGTTACAATTTGTTTTCAAGCATATAGATGATCAAGCCTTATATCCTATATGTAGGAGGATAAATTTATAAGATATTGAGGGAAAATTACTTAAGGAAGATAGTTTTGAAGAGGCTCTAACATGACATTTGTTCACTAAAGCTCATTAGTGAAATCTATAGGTTTGAAACTCAGATTATACTCTTCACCATAGGGTTGTAAGAATAGGCAATGCCACTATATTTATAAGGTCCTAGGGAGTTATAAATAGAATTTATGTTCTAATTATCATTTAAATATTATTATTTACCAAATATAACCTCACAACTCTACCTACAGTTTCCCTTTTCATCACAAATGTAACCTACATGTTGGCTATAGGGTTATCATAAGGATTGAGATATATACTTTGGTGATAGACCTCACTAAAAGAACATAAGGGAAAAGGAAAGTTATATTTTCATGTAGATATATTTAAAATGGTTTGTATCAATTGTCTTCAAGACCTAGAGTAGGAAGGAACACCTATAGGACCTCTCACAGTCAACTATAGTTGACTGTGAGAGGTAGAGGGCAAAGGGAATATGATTTGATGAGGCATAGCCTATATAGGGATGAGTTATATGAATGAAAAAAAACACAAATGGATAAAAATAAACTTAATGGTTTTTAAAACATTGTATTCAAGGTCAATTTATTTAGGGCAACCTACAGGTACAACATCTTAATGTAGAACACAGTCAAGAAATTATACTCAGCCTTGACTGAGTTAACGTATGTGAGGGGTATATGATAGGTTGGAGGAATAAGTGAATATTTTAATCCCTTAAATATTATTATTATTTTCTCATGAATCTCTCATGGTAGATAGGTAATATAAATAATAACCTTTCAAATGCAATACATAATTCACATGAAGAACCTTGCACTTAGTGATTTTGTACAGTCCATCTTGGGCCTTAAGGAATTTATAAGGTCAAACAACCAAGTCAAGAGATAAAAATTTATACAGATAACCTATAGTAATTGGATAACCTCCTCAAGTAATCACAATTGTCTAAGTAAATAGGTGAGTGCCCTCTATTTTATCTCAGACAGAGGGCACTCCCTTTGTGCATGAAACTTGTAATCTTGGAAAATATGGGCAAGGAGATGAAATATAATCTATTTTAACATTACAAGAAGGTATGTTAAGATGAATAAAATAAAAATAAAAATAATATACCTTGTATATAGGGAATAATTCCAACATGGTGACTTAGACCCCCAAACTTGTAGACAAGTTTATTGATCATGGTGAAGCCCAGATTCCAAATGAGAGACTACTGCAACTTCTAGCTCTATAGGTGGATTAAAATGGAACAATACATGTTTATGGGGTAAGAATAGATGTGTTGAGATATTTTTATGTACAAAAAATCATGAGAAAGTCATTTTGGGTCTTAAACTAATTAGGCATGTTAAAAAGGTTTAGGCCTAGTGTCTAAATGGGGAGTCATTCACACTTCTAGCATGAAATGGGAATTAAAACCTATTTAATGATTATTTTTGGATTATTATAGATGTGTTTAAGATATTTATATTTATGGGAAAACATAAAAAATCCATTTTGACCCAAAGGTAGCATTAAGCCTATGTAGATGAAATGAAAGGGCTTGATATAAGAGTTTTGGAGGCTCATATCTTCTCTAATTATTTACATAGGAATCCAAGAAATTTAGAGATCTTATATAGGGTCATAATAAACTATTTTTTGGCATTAAGTTTATATTTGAATGTGAAAGTTTTATAAATAAAGCTTAAGAGGCCAAAACTATTAGAAACCCTTATAAACCTTGGTTAGTGACCTGATAGAGTAAATGGAGTTGGATAGATACTCCAATGACATATTTTTCATATTAAATTTATTGGAAATTTTAGATTACTCTTTTAGGCTTATTCCCATCCTTTTGAGTTGTATAGAACTGTATAGATGGTGTATAAAATATGGTATTTTTGAATATTTTATGTGTTATGCATGTTACAAAAGGTTCCAAGAGATCTAAATCACATAGAAGAGAATATTATGACTTAAGATAACTCACAATGTCAATTTCATGGCTTGGAACAACTCCTAAGCACCTCAAATAGATGCTTCATATTAGCCAATAAAAATTGGCATAGTGACCAAGCTAGTGAGAAGGGTGGAAAACTTTAAGTGAGATGATTTTAAGGTGTGTTTGATGCCTCTAAGGCCATATAAAATATTAAAAAGTGTCATAAACTCCCTCCCATGGATTTTAATGTAAAACAAAATCCTTTTTTGAGGCCAAGTGTGTAGGTTTCATGAAAGAATAGTTATTTTGACTATAGATGTTGATAACTCATTTTGGGAAGGTTTCAGATGATTAAGACTACAAACAATGCATGAAGAGACATGTATGAGATACTTACCCTTCATTACAATAATTATACCTATCCCTAATCAATTTTTGGATGTCTAAATAGGTTCAAATCATGAGGGGAGTTTTTTGAGCCAAAATGAAAAATTTCATGCCACTTTGCAAGAGTTTCATGACTTGGAGAGCCACTTGTTCCTTCTGACCATGCATGATTCATCCCACATCCTCTTTTCATGCACAAGTAACTCCTTTTATCAGATATACAAGTGTCCTTGTGACCCTTGGACTTCTCTCTTTGCCTCTCTCTTAATTTCTATAAAAACTATCCATTTTGGCTATTATAACTTATGCTCCACTTGAGTATGGAAAAGCCTTTCTCATTTGTATACCATTTGATCAATAAGACTAATTATTTTTACCTCTTCATGACTATAAATAGTGTGTTTTACTTGGATTATTAATCTTCCTTAGTGATAACTATGATTTACTTAGCATGTTGTCTCATTCTTTCATCCTATTTGTAGTTGGAAAGCTTCTTCTTTTAGGGCATGTGAAGTGTTCAAATAAGTGTCAAGGTTGAGTGACTTAGTATATTAACTAGTGACATTCATGACCTATTGTCTATTAATCTTACCTAAACAGTCATCTATAACCTCATAATGTAATATTGACGTGAGAAGATGTAGATTGGAAAAGTGTATGTTTGGTTAGTCCTTTGTTCCCATGTGTAACATACAATTAGTTAAAATTCATCAAAAAATTTGGTGTATCAGCCCCTTTATAATAGTTTTATTTCATTTTTATCTCTCCCTTCCCACCCAAAAAATATTAGGTATAGTAGTGATCCAAAGTGGTACATCAAGGGAGCTAGCCCTATCTATAGATTCACCTCATTCATAGGCTACACACAAGCCTAGAGGTGTTTCAATTATGCCATTTGGATGAGGAGAGCTAAGAAATCTTATAAAAGGGTGAAAATCCAAGTGATAACAAGTACCCTATTATAAAAATCTTATGTGAAGTGACATTGCTTGAGGGATGGATACTTCCTAACTTCTCATGAAATACACTCATAACTTCTTTCACTTCTTTAGCTAAACAACAGAGATAAATCCCCTCATGGTTATTCCTATAAATAATTCCTTTCTTTAGAATAAAATGGGTAGCCTTCAAAATTAAACATCTTTGATAAATTCTATTAAATTTGGTAAGTGGTGTCCCATAAAACAAGTATCATATGATTGGATCATACCATGGGTTAGGTTGAATCTCTTGCTCATTCACATTTACCACATCAATATTGGGATCAAACTCAATCATCAAATTGGAAATCCCTTTGCCACACACTAACCTTCCCAAAATCACCTCTACATCATATTATTAAAACTTAGTAAACCAATGCCCTCTCCTTTCATCCATCCCATTCTACCCCAACATCTATTTGATAGTACGGTCATGAATAATGACATATATTTTATTTCAAAAAATGTAATGGATAAACTTTTTAGTTGTTATCACCAATGTATAAGATTGTTTATCCAATTTTGGGTATCTCAACTTAGCCTCCTTCAATTAACTAATCATGAAATCAATCAGATGCTCTCCATTATCAATTTTTTACATCAATTCTACTACAATAGTGTGATATAAGGAAAATAGGTAGAGGTAGAAGTACTTTAAATAATAAAGGATATATAACACAAGAAATTACATCACTACATCTTTAATCTCATGAAATGCTTTATTTTCAATAGCATTTGAATCCAATTTATCACCCTATTTCAACATCAAATTCAAAGGCTTAGTTATCTCTGTAAATCTTGAAATGAATTTACGTACAACATTTATTTTTCCAAATAAAGACTTTAATTACTTTTTACTATTATGTAATTGCATCTTATAAATTGAATTGGCATAGTCAGGGTCAATAGACATAACTCTTTGTGATCAAATGGCCTAGTAATGTACCCTCTATAATGTAGAATGTGCACTTCTCTAGGTTAAGAGATATACCATAGTGTCTGTAGAGTTTGAGTATCTTTTCCAAATAATTGAAATGTTAAGACCTACATTTATAAAATATGGTCAAGGCATCCATGTAAACTACGATAAACCTTCTAATTAAAAATTTAAATATAGTGTCCATTTCTCATTGGAAAGTAGCCCCTACATTGAGTAGCCTAAATGGTAGCTTCTTTTAAGAAAATGTGCCCCATTTGGTGGTGAAGGAAATTTTGATACATTCAACTCCATCAACCAAAATCTAATTATATCCCAAGAATTCATCCAGGAAGGGCATCATCTTGGATCCACTCACTTGTGAATGACTTCATCTAAAGATGGTAGAGGGTAATTTTCTTTTGTATAAATCTAGGTTGAGGCTAATAAAGTCGACACACAAGTGAATTTCCCCATTATTTTTTCTACATAAACTAAATTATCTACCCATGTTGAGTGTGTTACTTGAAAAATGATTCTTGCTGATAGCATTTTCTGCACTTCTTTAAGAATGAGAGGTTATAAGATGGGCTTGACTAGTCTTTACCTTTGTCTAAAGGGTTTTTGATATGGACTCAATGGTATAATATGATTCATAATGTTGGGATAAAAGGTGTTGATATCATTATAGATCCATGCTAAGATGTCTTGGTAATGAAAAATCATCTTCCTAAGCTTCTTCAATTCTTCACTAGTGTATTGGGGCCCTACCATTATGTTTTTAGGCCTGTCTATAGTCCCTAGATTAATCACATGGGTTAGATGGGTAGGATAATTTTTCATTTAAGAGATAGTTAGGATGTTATATAGGTTGGAGAGCCTATATAAGGATAACATACCCTTTTAGATTCTATTGTCTTTTAGCTACAAAATACCCTCATGGCTGAACTAGTTATCATTTGAATCAAGCTTCTTCTCATAAATTAAATGCACATAAAATACATCATAATTTGTCATGAAGTCCAAAATATAATTGTCATCATAATATACTTGAAAATGTTCTACATTATTTGGAACCAAAGGAGTATAAATTAATTCAACATAAAATCTTTATAGATTAGAACTATCTAGTTGTGTCAAACTTACAACTAAGATAATTAATAAGTAATCCATTACATTTTCTTCCTTGGGAATAATTGATATGTAAAATGCATTAAAATATTCAAATAAATCCCATGCATGATATCTGTACTTCCTCAAATAAGATATCTTGAATTGGAAATGATTGTGTACCTGATAAACAAGTAATTCAGAATCATTGAAGACTCTCAACATATGCACCTAATGACTAACTATAAATTAAATCCCAAAAATCAAAGATTTATATTTATCCATGTTACTTGTACATGGAAACTATAATCTAAATTATTTCACATACCTTTTGCCATTAGTGTCAATCAATACAATACAAACACTTGAACCTTACTTAGAGTGAGCTCTATATATAAACAAAGACCACATATCATAATCCTAATTTTGATCTATCATATTTCTCTTTGATACCTTCATGGTTAAGGTATACATACCGATGTTAGTGAATGTGTAATTAACATGCTCATTGGTAGAATTATATTCAATGATCATGAATTTCATGTTGGGATCTTAGTTCACATGTATGTGGTTTGAAACTCCCTACCATGACATTCACATGTGAGAGAAGTTAGTGACCACGTATCTATTCAAGGAATTAGAATAGTATTTTCTTAGTAATATGTTTTATCCTTTAGAAATTTCAACCACTTGCACATCCATAAACATATAGTTATGAGGGTTAGCCTACAATTACATATGCACATTCAACAAGTCACCTATCACCTTGACTTCATATTTATCTAATTGAACCACAATATTATCAAATTTTATAAGAGTTAGACCAAGAATTTTTCACATTCCCAGAGGCATGAAATTTTTAAATCAACCAAAATCAACTAAGTAATTATGCACATTCTTTCTAAAGATCTAGATAATGTGCAAAAAAGGGAGCAACTCTATCTTAGTTTTGTGTATGAGCACATTGTTATTAGTTGGACCCTTTTGCTTAAGCTAGATACTATGATCATTAAGAGATAAGAGGAGAAAGTATCTTTATTTAGTTATCTGAGCTAGCTCATGGATCATAATATTGGCCTTAATCTTCTTCATGTCCTCCATGATGTTGTACCTAGTCTTGTTCATGGGAGGTTGACTATCATTGGACTTAGGTAGAAGAAGATTATTATTTGCCTTTGGATCAAAAGGAATAGTAAGATTATTAGGTGGATTGGAAGTATTTAAATGTTGTTGATTCTTGTTCCTTAGGGAATATTTGGACCTCTAAATCTATCTAAATTCTTGGACATCATCGACATTATCCTTTGGCTTATTGTCCTCTAACTTTGGGAATTCCACAGTCTATAAAACCATAGTAGTGCTAAGGTGCTTTGAAGATCCAAAAGAATTAGTATGGGTGGAGTGATTTTATATATTAGGGAAAATATCATACTCATTCATCTCCTTTTGGAAAACCTCAAAATCATGGTATATTTTGACATAGTCTAGCTTTTCATGTTGGGTTATGTTATGCACGCTACACTAGTTTGAGAGAGAAATCTCTAATATATTTATCTCATTTAGCTTATTTGAATTTGGATTATTTTGATTCATATTCCTATTATCAGGTCTAAAATTTTGGTGATAAGTGAAACTTGAGGAAGGATTTTAATTATTGGAATTCCCTACTTATCTTTCCAGATTGAGAAAGTCATTTGAATGCCTTTAGACCATTCTTTGAATGACATTAAATTCAAGTTTACGTGGCTCTTAGGGAATGGTATAAGTGTTATTATTTGAAATCAAGGATAAATTTTGTGTACAAGGTTGTGGTTTAGGTTTATTTAATAGAGTACTCAAGAAACCAAGATGTTAATTAGGAGCAACTTGAGTTAATGGCAATTGATTTGTGATCGATAAATGTTGGGGCAAGGGAACATTATGTTAAAAATTGAAACTCCATTAAGAGAATTTATGGGTGGAATTTGGTTTCAAAGTGGATTGAGTACATGCCTCTGAGGATTGAGTTACCTATCCAAATTAATTGCTTTTGAATGTGCTAGTAGTAGAGTGTTCACAACTAGGTCTCTATGGAAAAACATTGTAGTCCACAAGCCAAGAGACTTTTTTAACATCTCTAAGGTGAGATAAGAATTAGGCATATAAAAAATAGAGAATCAAGAATACATCTTTGGAAATTAAATTTTAAATGGTCTTATTTAGATCTCTCCTCATGTTTTCAAACTATAGATAAACTACACTAGGGTCCACTACCTAGCCAAACTAGGCTATGAATGCAGTATTTAATTGGTACCAATTGGTAATGGAGTCTGTTGGAAGGTTAAGAAACCAATCAATGGTAGTGTCTAGTAGTGTAAAGGGGAAAAACCTATATGCCACATCTTCATGTTCAACTTTCAAGAGTCTGAGGGATGTTTTATAGGTGAAAAAAAGTTATTATATAGTTATTCCCATGTTAGTGGTGAACCTTCGAAGATATCATTATGGATTCCTTGCAAAATCATGTATGTCATTGGGCACATTAATATTAGACCCTACTAACTAGGTGACTTCCAATAAAATAGGTCTGTGAATAATAGGTTGTGGAAGCATTGAGGATATGAAGGTTAATTTTAAAGGTCTCAATCTAGCTTGATATGATGTTAGTTTCCTATATACTCATAGGGGGGAGAAATCATGTTGGAAATATGGTTGTCATTGATGTCAAAAGGGACATCATAAGCATGTTATTGATGTTAAATGATCAAGAAATATTGATGGAGAGAAGATCATGTTTCACAATTACACTGTGTAAAGTTGTCATGCTTTTATAGAGAATATTTATGGATGTTTGAAGTCAAAAAAAGAGAAAACCCATTATGGGTTTTTCATGTACATTCTAGATATATCGTATGTAGGTTCAAAAGAGAAGGAATGAGCACATAATTGAATTATGTCTACTCTCAGACATTATAATGTTTCATAGTAAAACCCTAAGGTTTTAAATCATGCTATCAGTAGATATTTTCTATTTTGATGTTGACTAGCTATAGCCTAGACCCAGTAGCTTAAGCTATGAATTAAGCCTTTGTTTTCATTATACGATTAATCCCCTTGACCTAGGAATTACTAGCTCAAGTAGTGATCAAAGTTCCTAATATTCCCTACATCCTCAACTTAGTATTTGTCTCAGCTTGATCAATGGCTAGCGCTTAATCATATGAAGTAGATCCAACTAAGTTAAATGAATTCAATTTATCAAAGGTACCTCTAAGTGAACATGTGAGTGACAAGTGTCACAATTAGAGGGACTGATAGTATGTATAAGGCATGTAATGATGCCAAGTGTCTCAATTATGATAATTGACATCAATGTGTAGAAGGAACGTGTTATTGCCAAGTGTCATAAGTATATGAGCTTGTTAGATAAAGGACCAATGAGCATAAGACTATCAAAGATAAAATTTGTGCTTATCACAAGATCTAATGGTGAGTGGATGATCATGAAAAGGAGATATAATCAAATGAGTGGAATCAAAGGTATAAAAGTGCTTGATGTTTAATGGGATAGACGTGAGTTAAAGACTGAGCTAGTCTAAGAAGATTGATGGAGTGTAATCATTCCAAGGACTCAGGAATCAATGAGATGAGATCAAAGGTCTAGAGTTTAACAGCCAAATAGAGAAAAATCTCATGAAAATTTGAATATCTAACAACATGTGGGAGTTAGGATCTAGAGATCAACAAACACATTTTAAAGTTGAGACAATAAAGTATAGATACATACAAATATTTGATAGAGCAAGAGATCCTAGAGATGGTGTGAAAGTATAAATCAATGAATAGTATTTAAATTATTTAAATCCTAATGGTCAAGCCTTAAAACATGTAGGAAAGATGGAAGACATGACACAAACTATGATATTGATCACTATAATTGATCAAATTGTAAACATGACATGTGCATCAAGACTAGAGATCAAGGATTGATAAATATAGCAATGAGAAAAAGAATCACGGTGGTGGAACATGAATCCAAGACATGGTAATTTTTTTGTTCAATAAATTTAATCTAAGTCCATAATGGAGCATGATGGGTTAGCAACCAAGTGTCAATATAGAATAGAAATTAGACCTAGATCAAATGTATAAATATGTCATCTAAGACATAGTAAAGGTTGCTAGTGGTATTAAACTATGTTGAATAGAGAAATTAAGAGACATAGAACCATAGGAGTAGAGAGGATCAAGAGAGATACTGAGTAGATTTGAAGTGTGTCAAATGAAGATATAGACATAGAGAGATGGTAGAGAAGAATAAAAGCATAGAGAGATGTGTAGAGATTGATCAGTTACAAACTAGACCTATAAAAAAGAACCAAGTATTAGATTCATTTATGAATCTATGTTATAATATATATCTATAGCTCCATGGACATATTATTGGTTGTTTCCATTAGATTAGATAAGTTGGTGCTTAGTTATGGGATTGGTGTCTCCTTATAATTGGTGTCCTTTGTCATTGTGATCAGTGAGGCTCAGTTGATTTGGTGCTTAGTTAGGAGATTGGTGTCTCCTTAGGGTTGGTGCCCTTAAAATTGTAATCAGTGAGGTTTGATAGTGAGGATTTGAATTATTAGACTAGATTATAATAGTATATTCTATCAGCTATTTTCACCATTATTTTTCCATATGGGGTTTCCACATATAAATATGGTATCATGTAAACTTTTGTGTGTGTGATCTTTGCATTTATATTTGATGTTTACATATATCTTTTAATCTGGTGTAAAAGTATTCAAAGGACTATTTTTAGTTGGTATATTGATTCACCCCCTCTTAATATATATTTATGTTGCAACAAATCAATCTTCTAGATCTTGATCTACTAGTAGACCACGTAATCCATGAAGAAGGAACTAAAGTGATAAACTACACTTAAGCAAGTAATACGATTCACCGAAAATTGAAATAAATTGAAGCACATTTTAACATAATATCAAAAAAATTATACCATTCTAAACATGTTACATAAAGCTTAAATTTTCACCAAAACTAACTACTCAAACAAAATTATTCCCCACTAGCTACAATCTACTAACAAATTTGAAGTCCCTAAGTTTGGCCCTCTTTCTAGCACCAGTAAGTGTTAGTCTTAGGAAGTGACTCACCCTCAAAATTTTATCATTAGATTGAAAATTTTTATAAACCACCTAGAGATCAAACCTATTAGGATATATTCTCCTTATTTTTAAGATATGATAGTGATTGAAGGGCCAATATTTCATCAAATAAACATAGCATGGGAAAACATATGAACTATTCCACTAGAGGCTCACACTTAGTTGTTACATCATAATTTTAGTGGGTTATAGGTGTGGTCTAGACTATATAAATGTATTTATAGATGCAAAAACAATCACTCATCAAAAAAAATAAAAGGATCAATACAATGTAAGATAAAGAATAAGTTGTGTGAATATGCCAAACTAGTTAATGCCAATATATCATCAAGGCTCACTTGGATTCAATAAATCATTGTATCACTAGTATATCTAATGCACAAAAGATAATATAATAACAAGTAAGCTTTTGAGTGAACACAAAAGAGAAACACATCCCCAATCTTTTATCCAACATACATGTAATTAACAAGTAGCAAAGTGCACACCATAGCTAAGAACATTTTAGAGTAGAGAGAATAGATGAAGAGAGTGAACTTAATTAATATATAAGAACTCAATTCAATTGTATTTCCAGTAGTAGTCCAAAACAATAAAAATGTTTGTATCATCATTCATAATTATATTCAAACAATGGAAGATAAGCAATGCATAGACAGAGTCATAATTGCAGGTGTATTCCTAGCAGCATTTAGATAGTGTCTTAGTGTACAATATATTGACCCCTTATACAAATAAAATATTGGGATTAAATATACCAATTTAAGCTTAAGGTCATTAATTGCATTCAACTCCAAAAAATTGGAAAAATCTAAGTTAAAACTACAATCCCAAGACCACCTTTAGCTACAAATATGATAAAATTAGCTTTTCATTACTATGTAAGTAGTTCAAACATGACATTCTCCTTCTTAAAAAAGTAATTTGTAGTTGAATTTCATCTCTAGATCTTGTCTTCATGAAGCTATACATAGTCATTTGATTGCTTCTCATGCCACTATCTTTCTTTCTCTACCACTTAGCTTCTCCATTAACATACCATGTTCTCAAATGTATTTAGTAATTGTTATAAAAATACTTGAATCGACCTCCTACCTTAGACTTAAAAATATCTCTAGATCAATGTTCATTTACTAGGCATAAGGAATGTATTGGGATTGCATCAAGACTACCAACCATCTGTGCTTCTATGTAATCAATTGCTATGCCTTTTTAAGGTTGGGTTTATCTTTCATGCTCTTCATACAATTCCACTATACACACCATGATAATTATTCCCATCTTATTCATGATTTAGTTGATCTGTAATTTGATTTTGAAAATCTAATTGAGTATGCAGTCTATTATACACCTTTAACAATTTTGATGGCCAAACGGGCCATCAATTTTATACTTGTGCATTTTTGGATATGCTTCCAACATGTCCTTTGTTTTGATGGGGTCATTTCCACATGGATTCTACTTTATCTTCCTTTTGGACATGATTAGATTTGATTATGTGGGTCACATTTTGCCACTTGACAACTTATCATCATCCATAAGCTTTAGCTTTGTTGCTCACTTTGGTCATTCCATGGCCATATGGCCTCTCCATGTTCTACCCAATATTTATTTTAGGCATCTAGACTATGTTTACTAATTTAACCATGATGTAGTGAGATCATTCCATGTGGTTCAATCCCACTCACTTGTAACTTGGCTAAGATTCAAAGTTTTACTATGAGGATCCTTCTACACATATTTACAAACTAAACAAAACAAATGAACAATGAAATAAAATTTTGAAAATAACTCAAAATAACTTTTAGATCGCATGCCACTTTGATGGGGACACATCCTTTGATAAATATCAATACAATAATATTCATGGATGCCTTCATTGGAACTCAACACTTAAATACTAAATCTATTCTAAAAACTACTACTTCCCATATATGTGGGATAATTCAAATATGCTATAGGGATAAATTATAAATAATATGATTCCATAGTGATTAATACACTAATAATTTAAATAAAAGGGTAGGACATGGGTTCTTAACATCCCTTCCCCCTTAAAAACATTTTGTCCTCAAAACTTTGGATGTGGGAATTGTTGATAAATTTAGAATAGTTATACCCATATGGCATCTTCTACTTGCATGGCATTTCAATGAATTATGATTTTTGTGATGGACAGAGAGTGAAGTTGGAATGTGTACCTGTCTAGGACTACTTCCATTTTGATAAGGATGGATCCTTCTTTATCAAGTTTTGGTAATATTATTTACATTTTGATGTCAGTTCCAAGAATTTTATTCAAACAGGAGACATGAAAGACTATATGAACTTGAGAGGAAGGTGTAAAGTTTGAATCATAAGTAACATGTCTAATTTTGTGGAGAACCTTATATGGACCATAAAAATTTAGATCAAGCTTATGACACCTTTTTAATTTTAAGGATGATTGCTTCTATGGTTGTAGACAAAGAAAAACAATATCATAAGGTTGAAAGATGCATTCAAAAGGGTGTTGATTAGCTTACAACTTTATTAAATTCTACTCCAAATGGAGATTTCCCTATAGGGTACTAAGAAAATGATCCAAATGTTAGAGATTATCATTAACCACCTAAATTGAGGAACTATCGATGGTATATGAGAGAAGTATTAGGGGTGCTTGACCATAAATTAATTTATATTGAGAAATTTTATAAGTGTGGTAGGAGCTATTGTACCAACATTATACGATGGGAATCCAATTTTATTAGTGTTTCTATTACTCTGAATCAAAGTGAAGGAATGTTTTTAAGCATTTGTTGACAATTTTTATCTATCTATTTATTTAGGGGTGATACCCAAAGCTCATCTTTAATTGTGTGCTTGAGCATTAGAATAACTCCATCAAAAAATGGCTAGTGAAAGTTGTGTCATGATTAGAAATGATTATATAAGGGATGCCATGAAGCCTAAGTATTTGATCCAAGGAAACTTGTGTGACCATGGAGGCTATATAAGGATGGTTAAGGGCACAAAAATTATAATATTTGGAGAGGTAGTCTATCATGACCAAGATCACTATTTTTCTTCTAGATTTAGGGATGCCCTAAATGAAATCCATAGAAATATTGGTCCATATCCTAGTAGGAATGGGCAAGGGATCGAGTAAACTAGGTTTCTCTATTATTTCACCTTTATTGCATTGGAATGTATCACATTCAACATAATCTATTTAATTTCCCCTTTCATCCCCATATAAAACAAGTTTAGATGTTCCCACTCAAATTTTTTGAGAAATACGAAGTGCCTTATTGATAGAGAAGTATGGATTTCATAGAATATAGATTGATGAAGGTTTGTGCTATTGGGAAGCACCAAATGACCCTTATAATGCAAAAAAATCACCATCCCATGAATAATGTGGTACTAAAGAGGGATTAGTGTTCAATTATTGAATGAGGTGGTGTAAAGATGGATCATTTACATATCCTTGATGTACAAATTTCAACTAGTTTGAAATGGGCATGGAGATAACAAAAAGGAAAGGTTGGTCCTTAAATGTGTGTGAGAGAGCATCTACAAAAACATTATGCTTACCTTTCTTCTAAGTGATCTCATAATCATAGCCCATGACTTTGCTAACCCATTTTTGTTGTGTTGGTGATGAGATCCATTGTTACAACAAATATTTCAAACTTTGGTGATTAGTTTTGATTCAAAAATGATTCCACAATAAGTATGTCTACCTTTTTTGTACTACATAAATAATTTCCATCATCTCAATTTCATATGTAGATAAATTCAAATTTTTTTTATAAAGGGATTTTATAATAAAAGTAATGGGATGGCTCTCTTGGAGAATAACAAAACTCACATTGTTACCATAGGCATCATTTTCAATGGTGAAAGTTTTGGTGAAGTCATGCATGGCCGAAATTGGTGTGCTACACATAGCCTATTTAAGTGCCATGAATGTTTGGTCAACTAAAAAATCCCATGTGAATGAATCCTTATTCAATAAGGAATTAAAAGGAGCTAAGATATTTCCATAATCCTTGAAGAACTTATGGTAGTATCCTGTAAGTCATAAGAATCCATGAAGGCTCTTGAGGGTTGTTAGATGAGGCTAATGTTACCTAACACTAATTTTTAATGGATCCACATAGACCCCATCAATAAAAATAATGTGCCCTATATATTCAACTTCCTCTTGACCGAAGGAACACATAGACTGCTTGGCACATAATTGATTTTCTACTAGAAGCTGTAATGCCCTATCAAGATGATAGAGATGCTTGGCCCATGTGTGGCTAAAGATCAAAATATCATCAAAGAAAACCAAAGAAAATTGATGGAGGAAAGGCCATAATATTTTATTTATTAGGCCTAAAATGTTGAAGGGTAATCTAGGAGGATCCATATTTTCTCCAAAAATGAATTCACGAAAATCCAAGTTGATCATTGGCATATCATAGATCTCGATGAAAGCTTTCTGGTGCATTTTAAATGGATCCATTTAGAGTCTGTATACACAAGATACTACATGTTGAATTTTAATATCAATACATAAAAAATGGTGACACAGTGTGATGTGGTGCAGTTTTGGCATGCCAAGTGGACCAATGATGCAGTGACATGTGGTAGCCATTTTGAGCAAAAGGTTAGATTTATTCACATCATCTATGATAGGAGTATGTAGATGGCAGAAATGTTATATATGGAAACTGTAGCTAGTGGAGTTTTCTTTTGTCTTGGAGGGGGACCCTGCCACCAATGGAGTTAGTAGATCATCTAATCTAATGTTGACATGTGTCAAATTAGGAGTGGTCTACATGATGGGTCCTTAGGCCACCACATGGCCTGACACCAATTAATTATTTTAAAATTTATTTTCATGATAAAATTTGGGTATTATTACCTTTGTAATAATTCATAGTTAAATATTTTCTATATTCCTATAGATTTACTTACCATGTGAATAGGGCCCAAGTACCAACTCATATTTGAAACCATGCTAATTCAATAGAGCCAACATGGATGCTATCTCACCAAGTCAAGCTCAAGAAACCCATGTTAAGATTGTACAATGTTTCAAAAATTAGTAGAGTTTGATATTACCAACTCGACCAAATTTACATGGTATCTCGATTGAAATCATAACCAATCAAAGGTTCTCAACATTGCCAAGGATAAGCAAAGTGGTTTGAAGACGAAGTTCAACAATAGGTGGGAGTCTATTTAAAGACTCATGTTGGAGTGCCCATGGTAAGTGTGGGATAAATGCCTTATAGAAATTTTAAAATAGCCTTTAAAATCCATTTAAACTTTGGTAGTGTTTGACCTGCGAGCAATGTGGGATAATGTAAACCAAGACAAGCTTTATTAAGCTTTATTGTTATTTTGGAGATTCAAATCGATGACCTCCTAGGTAAAATGATAAGGCCTTATCACTACATCTATGGGAATAAATAGATATATAAACTCACTAATTGGTATTTTATACCAAGTATCAGCTAAGGAACCAAGGCAAATAGAGACTAGCTATCACTCTTCCTCTATTTTGAGGCACTTAGATTGATTTCTAGGCTTCAGAGTAAACTAGTGAAATATAGTAGATTCCAAGATGGTTCTATCCATATTCTAAGTTTCTATATTTGAGGTCATTTGATGAAATTTTTAATGCCTAAAATTAAAGCTTTATAGATTATGTAATAGGCTTTCTACAGACCAGTTTGCATGTATCACCACTTTCGAAGCATCTAGAGTCATTTTCAGACTTTGGAGTGAATTGATGAAATATTATAGACTCTGAGATTCTTCTGGTGATATAATTATTTTCCTAATTTGAGCTCATTAGAGTCATTTTTTAAATTTTCAAAGTAATACTTTTGGCAGAGAACTTTAGGAATGTGAGATTTCTTTCATGACATGAAGGTGGAAGGTTTGTCCATGGGTTCCAGGACTTTTTGAAGGGATATTGCTGAGTTGTATGCAAATATTGGAGGATCCATTAGATAATTTTAATTTTTTGGTTGTGTACTTATAATTCATGAAAATGGATCGGTTCATGTTCTAAGTGGACCCAAAGATGTAGCTTGAGTAGTGGGTGAACTTTGTTATCAAATTAGTTGTCGTGAGCTGACTTTTGTGATTTATTTTATACATTTAACTATTTAATTGATAATTTTGAATGTAAAATTTATTCATAATGAAAATTAATATATATTTTAAAATACTTTGGGTTTTTAAGATTAACACATTTTTAAAGGTTAAACATTGTTGTAATTCCTTTGAGTATTTTGGGAAAATGAATGTTTGACAGAAAGAATCCATTGGTAAATGTTTTATCACATATTTAGTGCCAATTTATGGATCAAAGGGGCATTTGAAACTCCAAATGTCATGACCAAAAATTCATAGTGACCATCATGAGTGTGGAAGGATGTCTTTATAATGTCAGCAACATGTACACAGATCTAATGATAAGCTAAACAAAGATCCAATCTGGAAAAAAATATTTCCCCATGGAACTCATCAAGAAGCTCATCAATGATCAAAATTTGGAATTTATATTTGATATTGAGGTGGTTAAGGGCATAAAATCAAATGTATATGTGCCACGACCCACCATTTTTATGGACAAGAAGCACTAGGGAGGAGTATGGGTTGGTGCTGAGGTGAAAAACTCCAAACTTGAGGAGTTCATGTACTAACTATTTAATATTAGTCTTTTACATATGGGGGTAATGGTATGGCTAGATATTGGGTGGGATGCTTCCTTGAAGGAGCATAATATAATTATATTCAAGGTGTGAAGGGGGAAACCCACTGTCTCTATAAAAATGGTTTCATGCTTGCCGAGGATGGCTTGTAAATCAACAGGGGAATTAATAGTAAGGAGTTAGAGTTTGATGGAGTGCAGTTGATTAATGACCCCATGTGAACCTTTATTAATAAGATTTTCCATGTGATGGGAACTAATGATGTGAGGAGATTGTAGACACCAAAATAGTGTCAACTACCCCTTGGTCCCTTTTTAACTTCAACATGCCTAACCTATACTTTATTAATTTAAAATACCTATTTTAAATTAATCATCCCCCCTAGACACCTCACCTTGGATACCTCACCCTTAGACCATTTATCACCCTATGACTAATCATAATTACCTAAGACCTATTTCAACTCCCCCACTAATTCTCATGCCTATTAAACCTACCTTTGGACTGTTCAACAATGACAACTGAACTTGGCAAATGGAAGAATAGGCAAAAGGCTAAAAATAGCCTTTTTACCCATTCTCTAGCTGCTGACGTCGATCAACAGTTGAACGATGCTAGCAGTATCACCGACGTTGGTTGCTTAAAACTAAATTCTAACCTTGGTTGCACCCCGAATGCAAACTCTCTTGGCCCTGAATCTAACTTCTCTTGCTCCTGGACTCTTTTCACATCAAAGGCAGGCTTTGGGATGAGGTAGGAGGATTCTATCATAACTATCCAGGCTACAGGAACCCTACAAAATTCACTCTAGACATTGGATTAGAAGGTTGTACGAAGTCTCCTACATTAGCCGCATCAAGGACAAGCATCCTGACACTCTTGGTTCTCCATCCAAACAAAGTTAAGTATTATTCTATTTCATTTCAGTATTTTAAGGCATTGGTAATTAGTTTCCATTGAATATTCTTGAGTATTGTTGATAGACAACCCAACTTTCTTCCTAAAGAGGCTGAAAAGCCTTCCTCTCATTCTTATTCCCTTTCCACCCCTGTCCTCTACCTTGGCCCTTTCCTAGACCATATTCATTGTCCTACAATCCTACACAAACCATTAAACTCCTAAAGACCTCCCAGACTCCTCTATCGATCAAAGACATCAACCAGAGACCCGTCCAAGGACCATTGCCCCTACCGACGTCGGCAGCCTAACCAACGTCGGCAACATTAACCAACTAATGTCGGTAGAAATAATGACATCGGCGACTGTGGGAGACTTACAGAAAAATATAGGTACGCATTTTCTACTTTATATTTCTTAGTCTTTCATTATTTCTCTTTATCTGACATTCTTTTTATCAACTAGTGGACTGTCATCCCTCTAGGAAGCCTTTACACTTCTGGGACTGAGCATGTGCTTGGCAGTCCACCATATATCTATCTAACATCATCTTTGTTTTATTTTTCTTCTTATCTACAGGTGTCATCCTCCACAGCCAAAGAGGAGCTCCTACAACGTCTAGATGCGGTGCGCAACTTAATCCAGGTATCATCTAACCCCTGACCATTATCTTTAGTTTCTTATTTCTTCTGAATGTAAAAATAAAAAATGAGTTAGAAATAGAGATATAGGTAGTAACCATTTTAAGGTGTGATTCTAGACACTATTTATGAACCACATCTAAATATCATAGAAGTCACATAGAATAGGTCCCAATGTGCATAGCCACTATGCCCATAAGACCACATCATAGCCCCCTAAGGGTAAGGAAAACATATCTAATAAAATAATCTGATTTCCTATTATGGTATACACATTCTAACACTTTCCTTTACATGGAAATGTTCCCCATTAACAATCATGACTTCAAAGCTAGAAAAAGGGTGTACAAAGCAATTTATCTAATTAGTAATGTAGGGATCAATGAAATTATGAGTGTTTCTAGAGTCAATGATGATTATGAGAGGGATATTTTAAAATAATTATTTCACATTCATGGTTTGATAGGTGGTAACTGTTGACTAGGAATGTGATGATGAAGGGGAGATTAGTATTGTGTTAGTAGATAAATCATATCAAAAGAGAACACTAAAATAACACCTTCATGCCTAGTTACTATGGAGAACTTAGTTAATAAAAATTAATAAAACACACAACTAAAATGTAAAAAAACCTTCTTTTACCTTGCTTAGATGCTCCAAAATTCTTGTTGTAGTGGCTTGCTTAGTATGTACTCATGAAATCTTCATCAGAGGCTTGGTTATCTCATCTTCTCCTTGGCACCTTGTGGCTTGTGGTTTAGATTGGCTTGGATAAATATTTGGAAATAATAACACTAATTGGATTGAGGCTTTGGAAATAATTTAGCATTATAAATTTTCATAAGTTAAGCTTAAAATTCATGTGGCAAGGCCTCGTATTTATAGATTTTTACAAATGGGTAAAATCAACCCAAACCATCCATCTTAAGATGGAGATGTGTGGCTAAAGATTAATTTAATTATTCAATTAAAATTCATAAATAGGCTAGTATATATTTGAGATAAAGGGGCATTTCAGGAGCATGGGAGACATGGATGAGGCATGGGGTGGCTTGATTTAGATATTTAAGGCATTTATGGCCTAGGGATGTCTTCCCAAGAAATGATGCCACCTAATGATGCAGATATTAAATATTCATTTATAAAAACAAGTATTCAACAAATTTCAATGGAATTATTAATTAGGCTCTAATTTAGTTTAATTAGGTCTTAAGCATGATTATGTAATTTGTGCATAAATTACTCAAATTGATCAGAATGCCTTGTTATTAGTCTAAAATTTGACTAGATTGGAATTAGAAATAAATGTTAGATGAATTGGATCCATTATCTTATTTAGTATGCTAACAATAACAAAAAACAAAGGCACACATCTTATGCAAGAGATTTGATATAAAAAAATCAATCTAGAGCACTGAGGTGCAAAATTAGTATTTTGACTGAAAATGATCTGATCAAAGTTAGCTGGCCCATAAATTGTACTGCCCCATTTGATGATACCCTAGCTAAAATTGTCACTTGAATATATCAATTTCAACTCATTTAATGTGTTTTAGTGTTTTTAGGCCAAATTGTGTATTTTAGGTGGAAATTGGTGAGAATCTTGATCAGAGATCATTGGTGGTCAGATTTAGGTGTTTACAATTTGCCCCTATTTAGAAAGGCATTATAAACTATAAAAATAGTAATGTCTTATCAAATAATGAAAATGTATTTTATGCCTATAAATACAATGATGATAAACTAACCATATGATGCCCCCTCAAGGGAAAAATTAGCATAAGGAAAAGTTAGTAAGTGGTCCCTCAAAAGAAAGAATGGAGATGAGGGAACCAAAGAAAAGGAAAATGATGGGAGGAAAACACAATGATATTTAAAAAGTAGTCAAAATCATTGAGAATTTAAGTGGGATTGTGTACAATGGTTTTCCTAAAGGTGGTTATAAGCATTATACCTTAATACTAGTAACATGGTATGATAACATAATGATTTACCCAAAGGTGGTTATAATCATTGAGAAGATGGAGCTACCCCAGTTAGGAAAAATAAATAAGAGAATAGCATGCCCTTGTATGGGTAGAAAAAGTAAAGTGGTGAAAACATAATGATTTTCCCAAAGGCAGTTATAATCATTGGACCCTAATTATGGAAAACATAATTGATTGACTGATTGATGATGGTAACTTAAAAAATAGGGTAATGATGAATTGAAACAACTTGCTAGTAGGGATATGCTCATATGAACTAATAAAGGTTGAAATTATTTCATGGTTAATTACTCTATTTGGGATATGACTAAGATTGAATTGGGATGTTGATGCTGAAGAGATGTCGATATTGATGTTACTGAATAGACTTCTAGAAGTTGATGTTTGTTATAGCACGTGTTGGTACACATCATGGTATAACATCATGAGGACTTGGCTAAAATATTCATAATAACTGATTCTCGTAATCCAATACTCAATAAAAATGATGAACTAATGATAAAAACCATGATGTCAATGTTAACAAATGAATATGGATGGATTCAAGTATAGGTGCATATAAGAAATCACCTAATGAATGCATATAGACTAAATCAAGGCAACAATGATGAATGAAAAAAATAGGTAGACAAACAAATAATGCAATAGAAGCCATACAAACATTGCCCCTAGAAAATAGCTGACAACTTAACAAATAAACAAAATGGAAGAATGGAATAAAAGGAAGGGGGTGGCTGAGCCATCTTCAGATGCACTAGGCAAGTGGATGATACATACATAGTTATATGGACATAATATCCAAGAAAAAATTTAAACCAAATGTAGTTCTCCCAAGAAATGGGAAGAAAAGGATAATTGACAAAAACAAATAAAATGACTATGATAGAAGAAAAGGAATAGTATTAAAAAAATGGTAAGTGCATGATAGAAAAGGCCAAAAAAGATGGGGACACTAAGTGACAAGTGGGTTTCTTGTAACTTAGTAAGAGTTTCTAGAATCCTTAAGGCAAATAAATGGTCAAAGTTTTTGGTTTTTTCTAATGATTTTACAAATGTTTTTAGAATTTTTAAGTATCTCCACTTGATCAAGAATGACAAGACACTAAATGGTTCAAGCTCATAAAATCGTGAGACCATTTAAACTTAGGTTGCTCACAAAATGATGAGAGAATGAAAACTTAGGGTGCTCATAAAATGGTGAGAGTGTTGTGGAAAGGCTGACTAAGTTGACCTCAATAAGTATCAAGTATTACCTACATAGTCCTAGAGTAGGACCTCAAGTCACTATAGTTCCACCTTGCAGTGGAGGATTCAACTAGTGTATCAGTCAATTCAAAAAAAATAGGCATATTTGGTAAAAAGGCATAGTATAGCATAAGAAATGACAAGTTGGTATGTCAAGATTCAATAAATAAATGTTGTCCCTAGTTTACCCATAGGTGGTTATAACTAGGATACAATGACATAGATCAATGGTACTAATTTGTCCAAAGGTGGTTATAATTAGTAACAAGATTGGTGATAAGAAAGGAATAACAAACAAAGGATACAACTTCCAAAACTTATATTATACTACTCCAAAATACGATCTCTATCTGAAATACTTGAAATAACTGATGAAATTGATCAAATTATTTGGTGCTAACAAGGTGCAACCAATGGTGAAACCAAGGTCAAATAGGCAAGGTAAATAGGATTTATAACATGCTTGGTTGATAGAATGGAATGATAAAGTAGATGGAATGGGATAAGAGGAATGACAAGTATAACATTCATACAAATAAGAAAAAGGGATAAAATGACACAAAAAAAATGGTCCTTACAAATAATACACCCTAACACTTAAGCATAGTATCACTTAAGGTGAATAATATTCATCATCTCAAGAAGTTCATCTCCATCTAGTGTGGCAAGCTTATATGATCATGATCCATAATATACCGTAATGATGAAATGCCCTATCTAGTTTGGTTTGAATTTACCTTTATGCTTCTTATCGGTCGTGGTATTCTTTTGGTTTTTGTTATGAACAAGATCACCAAGTTCAAATGTTCTATGCTTGAAATGGGGCTTGTAGTGGCCTTTGAATAGATTTTGATATGCCTAAAGATTGTTGAGTGTAGATGTGTATTTTTTATCAAGTAAGTCTAGATCTTGTAGGCAAGTTACTTGATAGTCATGATCATCTAGGACATGCTTGAAAGATATGTGTACTGAAGGCAACTTGACCTCAATGGGAAGGATGGCTTCAATACCATAAAAAAGGGAATATGGAGTGGATCTTGTGGGGGTATGATGATTGGTATGGTATGCCCAAAATATCTATAGATGCCAATCATGACTAACATCATTGACAATCTATTTAAGAATATTCATAATGGTTTTGTTTGATGCTTCAGCCTAGACATTACCTTGATGGTAATATGATGTAGAAAAATATTGTGTGATGTTGTATTCAATACATAGCTTGTATACATCTTTGTTCTTAAATGATCCTCCATTATCAGATATAATGTCGAATGGGATACCATATCGGCAAATGAGATAGTTGAAGATAAATTTGGAAATTTGCTTTCTACTCATATAAGTGAGGGGTATATCTTCAACCCACTTAGTGAAATACTCAGTGGTAGTAAGGATATGTGTATGGCCATCAGATGAAGTGGGGTTGATCTTCCCAATGAGGTTGAGTCCCCATGTAGCAAATGGCCATGGTGTCAACATTAGTTTTAGAGATTGGGCTGAGGCATGAATCAAATTATAATGTTGTTGACATTTTTCGCACTTCTTTACATATGCCACTGCATCTACGTCGATCATGGGCCAATAATAACCAGTATACAAGAGATTTTTGGATAGGGCTGCCCCACTAGAATGAGATCCACATACCCATTCATGAACTTCTGTTAATTATAGTGTAGATTATGTCGAAGTTAAATAATGAAATAGATTTTCATCAAAACTATAATGATAAAGGGTGGATCTAAGTAGAGTATAACAAGTGGAATGATGAATAAAGTCTTCCATTTGTTTTTAAGATAAGTTAGGTGGTAGAACTTGGTCATGAAGGTAGTTTTAAAGGTCTAAGTACCAGATAGAATTAGGACTAACAATATCAAAAATCATTACAATGGTTGAAGGTTCATGAACTAGTGCTAACAAATTCTCAATAAGGAACTGATATTCTCTAGCTTTATCTATTTGTTGAATTAGAGAGCTGATAGTATCCATGGCATTTATAGTTATATTGATAGACCTTGGTATATGTTGAAATTGGATGTTTGTAATTTGTTGTTTTAGGTTATTAACCATAGCCTTATATGAAACCAGCTTGTCATCTTTGGTTTGGAAATAGTTTGTGACCTGATTGATGATTAATTAAGAATAACCATAAACTTGGAGATGAGATATGTTCCAGTGTATTACCTGTCAAAGTCCTACAACTAGTGATTCATAATTGGAAATGTTTATATAAGGAAAACTGATTCTAAATGATTTAGGGATTAGATTCCCCTGTGGTGTAATAAATAAGAGGCCTACCCCTAATCCATGTGTAGTAAATGACCCATCAAAATACAACTTCTAATGCTACTCCTCAAGAGGTGTGTCAATGATGTTCATTATGGATTCATTAAGAAATTGAAATGTGAGGGGTTTTGTGTCTAAAAGGGGTGCTTCAACAAGTTGATCTACAAGGACCTGTCCCTTGATTGCCTTTTAATTGACATACTCTATGTCAAACTAACTAAGAAACATGATCCACTTGGCCATTATACATTGTAAATATAATTTATATAGTATATACTTGAGAGGATATACTTTTAAAATGACCATGGTCTTATTGTTCAACATGTAATGGTATAGTTTCTGAGCTTTGAAGACCATGGCTAGACAAGCTTTTTCAATAGGTGCATAGTTGTGTTCATATGTGACCAAGGTACGGCTTAAATAGTATCTACACACTCTTTTCCATTTTTATCATGTTGAGCCAAAAGTGCCTCCAAGGCATTGTTGGTAGCTGATAGATACAAAAATAATGGATTTCCTAACATAGGAGGTAACAAAATAGGTAGATTATCTAGATAGTCCTTGAGTTGTTGAAAAGTCATTTGGAAATGATCATCCCAATAAAATACAACTCCCTTCTTTAGAAGATGTGTAAATGGATGACACTTGTTTTCTAACAAAGAGATGAAGTGTCAGATTGACTGGATCTTCAAACTATGGAGTTGCTTCAAATTGGTTGGTGTTGGCATCTCGATCGTAGCATAAACTTTGGCTATATCAAATTCAATGCCTCTGTGAGACATGATAAAGCCAAGTAATTTACCTAAGGTTACACCAAACAGACATTTATTTGGATTGAGTTTGAATTTATACTCCCGTAGTATTTCAAATATCCTACGTAACACTACTAGATGGTCAGCCCTGGTCTTTGATTTTCTTAATATGTTGTTGACATAGTATTCAAAAATATCATGCATCATATCATGGAGTATGATGATCATGGCCCTTTGATATGTAGCTCTAGCATTCTTAAGATCAAATGACATTACTTGATAATAAAATGTTTCCCATGGAGTGGTGAACACTATTTTATGTTGGTCTTTAGTGTTATTATGATCTAGTTGTATCCTAAAAATACATCCATGAGTGAAAGAATTTCATAACCTACCGTATAGTTGATGATCATGTCAATATTAGGTAATGTAAAGTCATCCTTAGGGTAAAATTTGTTTATGTTTTGAAAATTAGTACAAATTTTGATTCCTTTAAGCTTTTTTTTAATAGGTACAACATTAGATATCCATTCTGAGTAGTCAATGGATTGGATATGTCCTGCTTTTAAGAGTTTTTTCTTTCAACTCTTTATTTACCAAGACAAAAATGTGAGGATGCATCTTACGTAGCTTTTGTTTCACTAGTTTGGCATCAAGATTAACCACAAGGTGGGGTCCAAACCTAGCATGCTAGAATAAGCCCATGTAAAGATATCTACAAATTCTCCCAATAGAGTTATAAAGACTTCACATTCCTCCTTAGTGAGGGACATGCCTAATTTTATCCATTTTAGGTCTATTGGAGTCTTGATGTTTATCTATGTTGTATCTTTTACTAGAAGGGTAGAACCATCTTCTAGGATAGTAGGCAAAGACTTGAACTGTTGGACTATATCAGGGTCCTCTTTTAGGACTTTCTATTCAACTTCTCCTAGGCATGATGAATCTGAGTCACCCAATTAGAGATCTGGCCATGTGATCAAAATAGTTGAAAATTCTTGTAGAATTTGATCAAACACTTGTTTTTTTACAAAACTAAACTTAGACCCATAGGCAAGTTCATCATTGGTGGTCTCTTGGTCTAAATTTGAAGAAGAATGAACACCCCCATCTAATGGAACCTAAAATATGTTTTCACCACTAGATTGACCTTTATCTTCACTTTTTCCTTGGTTAAAAAGCACCTCAAAGAGGTTTTCACTTTGGGACCTCAATGTTTTATTTATTTGCTTTTGCCTAAGGGTGTTCACTTGCTCTCTAAAATAGGCTTTAGGATACAATGTGATTGAGAATCCTAACTTATGATCTCCAAACATAACATTTTCTCTAAGGCCTAGAAAATTGTAGAATGCCTCATTGTTCTAAAACACATCAACCAGTAAACTAGATTCTTGTTGGTCCCAATCTATCAGTTATCAAAGATACTATAATGGTAATGGGTTGTGATGAATGATTGGGGTAAGGGTACATATGGCATTATTATGAAATAATTTAGTCTTAGATAGGTTATCAAAGATAAGACTATGATCAGACTCTACTTCACTATCAACATCATCATCACTATCCACTAGTGATGGAACTCAAAGGAGATATGTGGGGTCACCCCCAGGTGGTTTAAATCTAAGTCCATAGGGTCTTTTACACTTAATCATGGAAATTGTCTCAATGGTTCCTTGTTGACTCAGTCTGAGGCCTCTTCCTTCATAATATTGATGCTCCATGATCCTATTGGGAATAGGATACTCTAAACTTATATAAAAATCAGCTTGGTTTTCATTGTACAACCATGATTCATCCCCTTCAAGAGGGTCTGGTTCTAGGGTAGATGCTAGTATAAATAGGACAGGTCCCTTATCTTTGTTCTTTTGTTTCTAATGTATGTGTGGGGTATTTTTAAGTCATCCAAAGGTATTTAGATTCTGAAGGAGATTGGAAATATGGAATGTATCATGGGTCACATATTCCCCTAGGCCATTATCTAAAATGGTGAAATGATTGAAAGATTCAAGAGGTGGCATATGGGAAAGGGAATCTAGGGTATTAGGATCTAGGCAATTATCCTATGGAGGATCAATAAATATGGCCTTTTTGTTATCCTACTTAGAACTTGGATTTATTCTATATTGTTAATTATAGATTTAAAACTCAACATTGAGGTGCTTACAGTGCTCATATGTGTGCAAATCTCTTGGAATGATTACTCCTACCCCTGAGTGAGAAAACTTGATATATTGGTGTAGTGTTCATGGGACTACATGAATATCATGTAACCAAGGTCTTCCTAGAAGCATATTATATGATAACTCAAGAAAAAGCACATGGCAAAGTGTATCATGGGTTAAAGGCCCAATGATAACTGGTAAGTTAATGGTGACTTATGATTCTCTCTCCTAATTATCATAGGATTTGATAGTTATCATTTGTAGCTAAAGATTTACCATTGTGTACCCAAGAAGCTTGATGAGCTTTAAAGACACTATGTTGAAGCCTGATTCATTATGTATAAGGACACGTTTCACTTTATGATGCTTTATATAAACTTTTATATATAATGTATTATTATGGAATAAGCCAAGGGAAGACATATCACTTTGGTTGAATGTGACTTGTTGGGATTGAGCTAGGTGTCCAACCAAATCTTGAAATTTAGTAGGGGATATGTCATTGTCAATATTGGATTGGGTTAATAACTCATTCAAAATATTCTTATGGATCATTGAAGTTCACAATAAATATAAAATAGAGATTTGTGTTGGTGTCTTCTATAATTGTTCCACAATATCAAACTTATTGTCTTGGTCAATGGTGAATGGTTTATTTTGAGGTTGAATAGTTGGTTGGATAACATGAAAAGTGGTAGATGGTTATGGGCTTGGGATAGTAACTTTGACCTCTAAGTTATGATTTCATAATAAAGATTAGATGCTGGACTATGATTTCTAACAAATGTTGGAAATGGTGTGGGACCAAATAAGATAAATCTCAATTATCGATGCACTTATATGTGGTCACATGGCAAGGGTGAGTTATTGGTATAAGGTCCCAAAATTTGAAGTCCTAATTTGTTAGTTCACCTATGTACGGTTCAAGGTCAAATAAATATTATCCATGTAATTTGGTGGAGTGGTATTATTCAACAATGGTTTAGACTGGTTAGCTCAGTCTAGTATTAATGAAGATGGTATTAACTCTACCCCCTACAATATGACCTACAACCCTATTTTAGTCATGTGTAACTACATGGTAGGTTTGTTGGTTGTTACCATTTTGACCTTGGTTTTGTATATTGTTCTAATGTTGTGGGGTATATTATTGATTATATTGATTTGGCCTTTGATTTTGATACTATTGATTTTATTGTTGCACCAACCGATGTTGTTTTTGTTATTAATGATTGTTATGTTACTGTTGTATGTTATGTTGGGGAAATGGGTTTCTATAAATATAAAGAGTTTGATTGGAGGTGGAATCACCATTATCCAATGTTATCTCCCCATTATCCAACATATTCTCAATAAAATACTTTATTTTCACACATCTTCATAGATTATGCCTATTGACCCAATGATATTCACAAAATTCATTTTCATGATACCAATCAAGATAAGGAATGCCTTGTGGATAATGCATTGGTATAGGCCAAATAATCAGATTAGAAGTGGTAAGTTTATGAAATATAGACTCAATAAAATCTCCTAAGTCAATAAAGACATGATGAGTAGGGGTAATTCTTCTTAAAGGATGGGTTTGCAATGTTAAAGGTTGTTGCATTTGTTGCATAGGCTTTGGTTATTGTGCTTGCAGCATTTGTTGGAGAGGTTAATGGGTGAGAGTAATATAAAAAGGTGGTACAGATGATGTTTGCACTATTTGGATGTGATGTGACTTAATTAATCCATTTCAGAAAACATTCCTATTTTATTTGAATTGCTTTGGCCTATTTTGGTTATTAGCCTATGCTGGTTGTGATGCTTGCACTTAGATTGGATGTTGGTTTTGGCCACTTCCTTAATTGGTGCCTTGATTATAATTAGTTTAATTAAGCTTGATGATCCCTTTATTAATAATGGATCTCTTAATCAACTATCCTTTGTCAATGATATCCTTTAAAGTATGCACACATTGTAGTTTTAAATGATAAGCTATCTCACTATGTAAATTTTTAGTAAACATAGAGGCTAAATGTTTATCTGGTAAACTATGGGTGAATCATCTTGAAAAAGCTCTCCATCACTATAGATAACTTCAAAAAATCTCATCAAACTTTTATTTTTCTTGTGTTAAGTCAACCAATGAAATCTTATGTTTGAGATTATAGGAAAAGTGTTGGACAAACTTATAAGAAAGATCATCAAAATTTGTTATTAAATTCTTAGGAAAATTTAAAAAACACTCCAAAGATTTTCCAACCAAGATCCTTGGAAATAACAAAAAAAGGTATATATCATTATATACCATTGGTTGACATGCAACAAAGAACTTGATTAAATGGGCCTTAGGGTCACCTTTCTCTTTGTATTTATCAAAATTTTATGGTTCATATCCTAGAGGAAATGGTATCTAAAAGTAATCCATGTTTAATGGATAAGAACACATGTCATCCAACTTATACATTTTAGTCTATTTCCCACCTTAAATTGTAGAAATTGCATCCTTCATTTGTTACAATTCTTGGGCTAAGAAACTAGAGGGAATATTGGTTTGAGGGAGAAAATTAGTTTAGGTAGATGGTTAGGAGGTCAGAAGTGGGACACTTTGACTAGGGTATTATGGTGATATCTATTTGGGTACATTGGTTTGGTTTGGAAATGGACTAAGAATATGCATACATAGATTAGGATGTACATGCAATTTCACATTTAGTTGTGTGATATTATAGTTTGGGTTGGATATAAAGGTTTGAATTAGAGGATTTTATGAATAGGATGGAGGGATATAACTATATTGTGCCTATAGTGGTTGAAAAGGGACATAATATTGACTAATCAAACATTGCTATTGAGTGGGAACTTGTGAACCAAGACCCTATCTTTGAACTTGTGACACATTTTGAACCAATTATTGTCTAGAAGGTACTTAAGAAACATGGGAGCTTCCTTGTTGCACAAATCCTTGTTAGGAAGTGAATGCATATTGAATATTTGGCCTCTATCATTAACCAATATTTAAATATTATTGGCTAGTCATCATTTGGTTTGGGATTGGTACACTAGTCTATGACTAAAGAGGTATGTTTGTCACCACCTAACAAGGTGGAACATTAGTTTCCCTTATTAAGGTGGAAATATATTCAGCCTGTGTTGTATTGGTACACTAGATTGTGCCTACTATTATGGAATACTACTCATCACTTGTTGACAGGATTAGGATTCATCACATTCTATTGTTGAGGCATGACATTGGGTGTCAGTTGAATAAATGATCCTATTGGTTGCTTGCTTGATGAAGTAGCTAGTTGAGGCTCGGATGTGGAAACTCCTACTCCTTAGTATGATGATCCACTCATGGTATTAAATATAGGCACATGTTTTTGACTAGTTTTTTGTGTGTTAATACCACTTTGATTTGGTGGGATGTTGCTTGCACATTGTCCACTATTTTTTTCTCATTATTTGACATAGAGGCAAGAGACATTTCTTTAATAATTTTCATATGCAAAAAATTTTCTATTGAATTATTTATCACGAATGGGTTTGAACTCTAATTGTCTTGACAAGTTAACTCTATCAAAACTTCTATTAAATGAACTAAATTAGTAAGAGGTTTGCTCACCATCATCATCCAATTGAAATTTCATGCTAGATTCAAGTAGGTTTGATATGCCATATTCATTTGGTTAAAGTGGTCTTCCATGAGGTTTTTTCCTCTGTTAGGCATATTAGGGTCTTGATATGTTGTTTAGACTAGATCCAAAGGATTAATAGAAGAAGCCTATTGATCATAAATTATGTTGTGGGGCATTCTTACTAGGCTTGGTAAATTCTCATAGGGGAAGTCTACTAGAAACTTGGCCCCTATCTCTATGGATCGAACCAAAATCTCATATTTATTCTCCAAAAAATGATGCTTAAATAAAAATGGATCATATGTGTAAGTCATATTAGTAGAGCATGACTATTGATGAACTGGTTCATCAGCTATGGGTATTGTAGCTAGATATTATGTGGTTTATTCTTGGTCTTATTCTGAATAAGGTGGTGTATTAACCAAATAGTTATCCAATGGATCTTGTATTTGTGTCCTTAATTGAGTATTATAAGAGGGATAAGGATCTATCTCATAATCAATATTATCTGCATAGGGGTCTTATACCATTTCTTTCTATGCAACCACATTACTAATCCTTGGATTATATATGAGTCCACTATAAGTGTAGGAGTACATGTTGGGATCCATAGTCAATGATTTGAAATAGAAAGAGAAGAAAGTTATACAAACTCTAAAAGGACAATGTCTAAAATTTGATGTTAAAACTTGGTCTAGATTCATTAGAAGGATCAAAAGGTTTATGTAAAGATTTGTGATAACACAAGCTAACATTAAGTGTCTAATTTTACACGTCTTACACAAAAAAGATTAAGTTAATGAACTAAAAATCAAAATGCCAAAGACTAAGTTCAAAGTGTTTCAAATTAGTCTAATCTAGGAAATTAAAAGCTGCTAGGTCTTTTGGCCAAAACATAGTATAAAAATCTAGGCTCAAACAAGGCATGTGCTAAGACTCTTATCCAAACAACATCAAAAGCTAGACTTTGAAATAAATGAAAATTTTAATCTAATGGATTTGAAACACTTCTAAAAAACACTAGTAATTTTATTATTGTACATGGACTTGATCAAATAGGTATAATGTATGAAACAAAAGGCACTTTAGAGATAATTTATTTTCTCACAAATAATGGTATAAAACTTGGTTCCTTTGACAAATAATCTAGACAAAAGTGAACGGCGTAACTGTGCTAGACAGAGGTTCATAAAGATACACTCTGATTGGTTTGAAAATGTTGGAATAAATTTGAAATCTATGCAAGAGGGCCTATGAAACAATATACAAAATGTTTTAGGTAGTGTAACAGTGCTAAGCTACTCAAAATATGTGACAAAGTGCTTGTTTCAAAAGCTCTGTAAGGTGAAGATAGTTTCACATAGATTTGAGAACATAACACTACCTTTATTGACTCAAAATGATGTAGTGCATAGACTCAAAGTGTAAGTATTTATCATAAAATGATTTAAGTCTATCAAGTGGTGATAATGATCATGAGTCTTAAATGGCCTTTTACCCAAATTGGAAATTGAACCTAAGTTCCCTCAAGTTTAGTGAAAATGGTGAACCCACTTAACACATCAACCCTATAAACTTATGAAGGTGAAATTTTAAATTTAGATTATAAACGAAGGACTTAAACAAAATTTAATAAAGGTCTAGACTCAATTGTGCAACATAATTATGCCAAAGTGGATGATATGACTCCAAGTTTTGATGACCTTTTGAACAAGGCAAATTGATGATTCACATGGGAAGCATAACTCAACTTTGTTCAAAAGAAACTCAGGACCATGTGTTTTAGTTTAAATCTTTTTTTCATACCAAGTTTTTACTTCAAATAAGACATTAATCTAGGACAAAACTAACTAATTAATTACTCTTAGATCCTTAACTGACAAGGTTGCTTGGTATTGTTGGAATTCATCAATATACATCATTTGAGAGGATTTTTAAGTGTTCATATAAAAGTAAATTCACATTATATAGTGAGGTTTTTACATCCCCCCTTCTCTCAAATGACAGTACTATGACATGGACTTTGAGGCATACCTTACACCAATAATACTTTCACAATAAGTGGGGATTTGTCTAAGATCTACAAGTTTTTTAATGTCTCTAAGGGAATCAATTACAAAATAAATTTCACATCAAATGATGCAAAATAAAATCACAAAAATTGGGTGTCTATAGCACTTAGCTTATTTCAAAAAGGTCTATTCCTATTTTCAACCACTACATCCTACTATTCGCTCAGTGGAGTACAATGTCTAAGTGTAGATACGTCCCATGTAAAACTCAGAAGGAGTGGGTGAATTTAATGGTAGGAGATGAAACCCCATATTAGAGCTTCCCTAAAAAACTCATGGGAGGTAAAGTCATCCCCATTATAAACCAAATTTTGATTAAATAAATGACTAATAAAAAGACTTTAGGGTCATTTTCAAGGTCACCCAAACTTTGACGAGTTTTTGGTGAGTGATTTATATGAAATTATTAATAAGCCTTGGAATAGGATTTTTGTAATAAGGATGGCACTTTTGATTCCAAGGGTTCCCTAAAGGGGACAAATGTAAGAGCATACACGTGACATCCTTCTCTTTGCCAATAAAAAACTAAACAACTATTCAAGACAAAAATTAGATAAGCAATTTAAATTTTAAGCACCAATTTAAAAAATTAGGTAGTGTTATTTTGACCCCTTGGTCTTAATTTGTAGCTTTGAAGCTAACTACAAAATTTAAGCCATAACACACTAAATGATTTTATTTCAGCACCAAAATGAAAGGTTTGATTCTTTTTTAAACACCTTAAAAGAAGTTTTTTTTAAAAAAAAAAAAAGATCTATTTAAGCATGCTTTAATGATTTTTCAAGTAAATCATACAATAAAAATGTTAGCAATATGTTTATCTTAGAATCACTTTTGAAGATGAAACAATCAACTTAGAATTATGAGCTCTCAAGTTTGTGTTTTTGAGGAAAACACAATGACCATCGATGGTTATACTAACCAATGATGGTTACACTAAATTACAATGGTTACACTAACCGATCATGGTTAAACTAATCAATGATAGATATACTTAACTGATGATGGTTATACTTAACCAATGATGGTTGAAAATGACCATTGACAATTTACTCAACTGGTGACGGTTAATATGTAAATCTGTGAAGATAAAAATATGGATAAATGAAGTTTGAAAACCAAATTTCAAGGGTTTTAATAATCCAAATGAAGTTTTAAAAGTTGAATAATGATATTCTTCATGCATGGGATGTGTTTGGTCCCATCGGGCATGCCATTATGTTGACTAGGAATTTAATGATGAAGGGGATATTAGTATTATGTTAGTGGATAAATCAAATCAAAAGAGAACACTAAACTAACACCTTCATGACTAGTTACTAGGGAGATCTTAGTTAAAAGACATGAATAAAACATATAATTTAAATGCAAAATAAGACTTCTTTTACCTTCCTTAGATGCTCCAAAATGCTTGTTGTAGTGGCTTGCTTGGTTTGTCTTCATGAAGTCTTCATCAAAGGAGGCTTGGATATCTCTTCTTCTCCATGGCACCTTGTGGCTTGTGGTTTGGATTGACTTGGATCAATATTTGGACATAATAACACTAATTTTCATGAGGTTTTGGAAACAATTCAAAATTATAACTTTGCACAAGTTAAGCTTAAAATTCATGTGGCAAGGCTTCCTATTTATAACATATTGAAAATAGGTAGAATCAACTTAAACCATCCATCTCAAGATGGAGATGTGTGGATAAAGATTAATTAAATAATGCAATTAAAATTCATAAATAGGCTCATCAATATCTGGGATGGGGCATTTACGAGGCATGGAAGTCATGTGGTGGCTTGATTCAGATATTTATGGCATTTATGACCTATGGATGTCTTCGCAAGACATGATGTCAGTAGATGATATGATTATTCAATATTCATTTCTAAAAATAAGTATTCAACAAGTTTCCCTAGAATTATTAATAAGGCTCTAATTTGGTTTAATTATCTCTTAAGCATGATTAAGCACTTTGTGCACAAATTACTCAAATTGATCAGAATGTCTTGTTATTGGTCCAAAATTTAAATAGATTGGAATTAGAATTCAATGTTAGATACATTGGATTCATTATAACATTTAAGATATTACCAATAATAAATAACAAAGACACACATCTTGTGCAAGAGATTTGATAGAAAAGAGCAATCCATAGCACCCAAGTACAAAATTGGTATTTTAACACAAAATGATCTAATCAAATTTAACTGGCCCATAAATTATACTACCCCATTTGATGATACCCTACTAGAATTTTTATTTGAATATATCAATTTCAACTCATTTAATGTGTTTTAGTGTTTTTAGGATAAATTATGCATCTTAGGTGGAAATTGATCAAAAATTTGGTTGGAGGTCGTAAGTGGCCAAATTTAGGTGTCTATAGTAACACTTATTAGTGCATGTAGAGAAATCTTGGGTAAAGTCTCCTAATCCATTAATTACTTGAAGGGGCTTTGTTTTTCTTGAGCATCCTAGAACTCTTGGATATCAGGCTCGTTGTCTTGCTTTGGTGATGATTCGACATCTAGCAAGTAGAGATTTTTTATGATGCACCTATGACCCTTAACCCATTTGTCATCATAATTATAACATAATCCTTTCTCTTTATGATCCCACATATATACCTCAATGAGGCACTTGATCGATATGGTTATGGCTAGCTGCTAGTTTATTGTGTTCTTTATAGGTGATAAAGTGGGAGGTTGATGATATGCTAAGAGTTTAACTTCTACTAACTTATCCAGACCCAAGGCATCGATCACATTATTGGGATGAAAAGTTTTCACCCTATGATCGAATTCTCTTTTTAAGGCCACTAATAAAATAACTCTTGAAGAATTCATTTGATAATAACCCTTCAGTGTGATTATTTAGTTTCTAAAATTCAATCTGATAATCATGAACAATGCTTGTTTGGGAGAGTATGGTGAAAGCTCTTGTAAAGTCCTCAAATACTAAGGGGACAAACTTGATAATTAAGGATGCAAAGGTTTAAAAATTAGGTTCATCATTCGAATTGAGATACCAATGGTACCATTAGAGTGCTTCTTGTTCCAAGTAGAAGGATTCAATTGGGACTTTGTTGAAAGAATAAGTATTGTGAAGGTTGAAGAATTATTTGACTCAATATATCCATCCTATAGGATTTATACCATTAAACCATGTAAATTCCAACTTGGGTCCACATGATGTGTGTGGATAAGATAAATTATTCTCTAAAGAAGACTCCTATAATTTGTTGAGTAAAAGGCTATTCTGTTGATTCAGTCCACACATCATATTAGTTAACTCAATGACCTAGGTTTTCAATGTTATGATTTCATCTATGATATTTTTTCATGCATGGGTGGATACCGTAACCATTGATTTTTTTGGTTTTATTTTATCAAGGGGTAGAAAAAAACATTCTAAGACATAATCAGTAAGGAATTTTTTTTTTATTTGGATTCAATTGGAAGGGGTAAATATACTTTTACTAGTTTTTTGATAGCTCTTGGTTAGGATTGATGAAGGCAAGGGAAATTTTAGAATCATAATGGAAAAAATGGAATTTTTTTCAAAAAGGGACAAAGGGGAATAAAAAGGGAAATAAAATTGTGGGAAAGTTTTGAAGCAAGAGGAAAAAACTAAAGAAGTTATGGCAAAACTTGAAAAATTCAAAAAATAATTTTTTTATCTAACAAAAGTAGAATTTGGATATGGACCCTCAAGGAAAAAAATGTTTGAAATGGAATTTTAGGTGTTCCAGGAAATTTTTAGAGTCAACAAAACTATGTAGCGAGAGATATGGCAAGAAAAATAATTTTTTGTAATCTCAAACTGATTGTCACTTGGTTTTTCCTATCATAAGTCTATTGGTAAGTGTGAATTTGCTAACTAATCTCAACTATGATAACTCTACTATTAATTTTCTAAAAACGTTATCCTAGATATGGGCCCCAAGTCTATTCTTCTACCTAAAGGCATTAAGGAGTCTCTCTAGACACCAATGTTGTCTAAATGAGTACCACTCTCCAAAAATAATTTTTCCATGGAATTACCCCTAAGTGAAAACTCTTAGTTTACCTCACGGGTGGAAACTATCCAATCAGGATGGGGGCATTACTCTTTTCACTAGTAGGTCCTCTCAATGGGTCAACTACTTCAGGGTTTATGTGTTACTCCTCATAATGAATTTTAGGGTTTATGCCCAAGAACTTCCCATAGTTATGTAGAGGGGTATTACCCTTATCCAAATGATATGCAGATGTAAAAAATAGAGGCAAAAAAATATTTTACCAAGTGACACATTTCTTGGAAATCCACTACTAAAAAAAATCTCCAAAATCTACTCGTAGTCTGAGAAAGTGATCTAATACTAGATGTGTAGATTATTCTTCATATATTTAAAAACTACACAAAATAAATGAAAAATGAAAGAAAATTGGGAAAATAACTCAAAATAACCTTTAGATTGAAGGCCACTTCAAGGGGATAACCTCTTTTAAACAAGATCAATACAATAATATTCATGGATACCTTCATTAGGCCTCAAAACATAAATACTAAATTTATTCTAACATCTACTACCTCCCATGTATTGGGATAATTCAAATATGATAAAGGAATGGCTTACAAAGGATATGTGTCTATAGTGACTAATACATTAATAATGAAAATAGAAAGGTAGGACATAGGTTCCTAATATGCATAGACCACACCAGTATAGCAGAGTAGAAATATTATGCCACATGGGATAAACTCACTCACCTATTTTTTTGGGGATCTAACATTATTTTTGGGTTGTAAAAAAACATATGAGAGAGTGGGATAGAAGTATGATGCCATATGGCATTATTGACCAAACCACTAGCCCAAAGGCTTTGTACAGGTTTGGAAATATTTGGGATAATGGAGTAATGGGATTTCACCATGTGGCATCATCTCACTCCTCACTATCCTAGAACTTGTTGACATGGAGACCTGCTATAAAAACTCTAAAAAATCAACTATCTTTTGAAGTAGTAGAAAAGTGTCATGTGTCTCTGGGAAACTTTATGAAATTGGTTAAGTGATGAAAGTCCTTTTCAAATGGGCTTGGGCCATAGGGAGAGTGACATGTGGCACTATGATCGATTTAAACACTCACAGATAAAAGAAAAATAAGGTGAGTGATGGATCTTTGAGTTGAAAATCAAATAACTAGCAATTTTAAAAGTAAATGACTAATTATTTTGAAATATAACAAAGAGGCATGAAAACTTAGTGAAAGAAATCCATTTTAACACAATTTATCCATTTTATTGAAATTAACTAAGGAAAAGGATGAACTAGAGGAAATTTATAGCTGATTTAGATGAAATTGAAGCTAAAATGGACTAAAATTACTATGGAAAAGTATCAAAATTTGCATAAACCTCAGGTGAAATAGTCTAAAAAGAAGCTATAAAATGTGTTTCAGAACACAAGTAGACAAATAGACTAAGACATGTAATGAAACTAAATTGGTGGTAGATAAAACATTTGACTAAACTAAATAAATGCAAAGACATTAAATTAAACTCATTCAGTCACTTGCAAATAATAATCTATTAGATTTCCAAGAAAGCTGATTTAAACAAGTAACTACAATGAACACCTGAGAGGTACAAAACCAGAATCCAAAGTAAAAGAGGGTCCCCATTTTTATATTTAAAAAAATGGGGTGTGTTGGATCCTAGTAATATAAAATTTGAAACTTTAAAATACTTTTCTTTTCTTATTCCACACCCTCTTAAAGGGTACATTATGGGTTTTATTTCAAAAACCAATAGTCGCGAACAATCAGACCCAACTATTTAAGAAAAATTTATAAAATTCCTTAACTAGCATCCATAAAATATTTAATAATTTTTATATGTTTTTAGAAATAAACAAAATAAAGGTTCACAAAGTATCACTTCTATTTTTGTTACTTCTAATATTGCATCCATTCCTACTTCTACACCTTTAGCTACTTCTATATCACCACAACTTGGTATGTGAACATCACTTGATTTCCATCAACTATCCATTATTATGCCTACTTGTGCTAAGTATACTCCTCTTATTACTTCTAAAAATGTTAATATTTAGCATGCACTTCTTTCCTTACAAGTTAAGTTAGCTATCATTAAACAAACTATCTCTCATGCTATCCCTTCTATGGACTCATGTTATTTATTGCATAACCTTTTGACACCTGAAATTACATCTTAGACATTAGAAATTGGCTTTGTGACTCCTAATATTACTTTTAATAAAGTAAAAGATGATCTTCAATAATATTTATATGCAAATTTCCATGTAGCTTATCTATACTATGTAGATAATGACTACTTGTTAACAAGTCTTTTTCCAAGAAATCTCAAATAATGTACTCTTATATGGTTCTATGATCTTCCTCTTCAATTATAAAATACTTTAAACCCTTTGGTAAATCAAATTTTAACACATTTTTATATTAACATTGGTGAAAATCTATCACATGTTTAAATTGTAGAGGTCAAGCAAGGGCCTAATGAAGTAATTTTTGCATATGTTCTAAGATATAAGACTATGTTGTAAAAAAATGAAAAATCAAATGGCTAATAATTAGCTTTAAGATATCTTCACTAAAAGTTTTTCATTTCCACTTCAAGAGTCAATTATGTTTGATAAAATCAAATGTTTTAATGAAATATGCCACACAATCAAATAACATGAGATCAATTTGTTTACTTTGATGAATCTTAATTATGATTTAAATACTCCTTATACTTAAATTTCATATTTCAAAACAAGCCAAATTATAAGATCAAACAAAATGAATGAAATAATGAAGTTAACATTATAGTTAATGTTAATTCACAACCAACACAATATCTTAAATTAAAACCTACACCAAGGAGTAAATTCTCATGTTTACCTTCATCTCCTCATGTATTATTGTAAAATATACTTGAATGAAATCTCATCACTCTTCCTCCACAAATGGAAGTGGGCATGTCTAGACAAAAATCTAATTTTTTTTTATGGAAATGCATCTTGTGACTTCGTAGATGTATTGGGAATTCTATTAACAAAATTTTCAAGCCTAAGCACAAGATTCAATTTCTAATTGATGATAACACTATTGATATTGGAACACCTAGTGAAGAGTCCAAGCGATAAATAAATGAAAATGCAAAGCTAAAAATGTAAAATTATCCTTTTATAAATCATGAAACAAGTAACAAGGATAATTTTAAAGTATATTATGCATATAATTCTCATCCCCCTCCTATATATGGACATCCACTTGATAACATCATTGGTATAATTACAATAAAATAGACCTTATATTTTATGATTACATTGGATGATAGTGAAGTGGTTGATGATGATTCATATAGACATGCACTCTTTATTTTAGCATATGTTGACAAATAATATATACAGATTTTTATAGTAGATAATGGATCAAACAAGAATGTGTGCACCATAACTCTCATTTACTCTTTTGTTTATACATAAAAAAATCTATATGACAATTCTACAGTTAAATTAATTGATGGCCATATACGAGATACTCTTAAGCATATAATGTTTCATTTACAAGTGGGGCCTTTCATACTACTCACTCCATTCTTAGTTATACCAACCACAAGGGTTTTTTATATTCTATTAGGATTCCCTAAGATACAAATTATTAGACCATTACCTTCTATAGTTCTTAAATGTCTCAAATACTTTCATGTTAATCAAGCGGTCAAATTTTAAAGAATATAATATGAATACCATTTGAAACCAATGTTTTTCACTTCTCCTATAAAACATTTTCCTTGCATAATCACTAAGAAACACGGTAATGAAATAGTCTATATAACTATATAATAGCATGATCTACATATTCTAGATCAAATTACAAATTTTTCATTTATTAGTGAGCAAGAATCAATATCTCTATCTATTCATGAGTATGAGCATATTAAAAAATCATTTTATCCATATCTCTATGAGCATGATATGGTTACACATGATCCTATTCAACTAATTTCAAAGAACATGGTACATTATACTAAGCAGAAAATGATACATAAAATAAGATCTTAATCTCTTATGGTACAACATGTTATTTAGAGAGCTTCATCACAAGCAAAATCTGTTACATAATTTATGAAACAAGAAAACACAAGTTTACATGGGCTTATGAGTAGTGATTTAGAGGGTTATATTACAACATATGATCATAATTTAGATTCAGAGGCATCTACAGTTGGCACTTCTTATTTACAAGAAGTCAATCCTTCATACAATGTAGTTGGATATACATATGTGCATCCTCTTGATGAGATCCATGGTTGGATAAATATTTATAATTAATTTCAACCCACCTATTTGGCTGAGTCTCTTTATTAATCATCTATATACTTACACATTTAATATATGATTTTTAATTCTACGTCATTGCATAGACTTTTATCCCCATTTCAAACATTCTTCTAGACCATGAAGTTATTTTCACTTTGGGCATTTTCCCTGTTTATTTTCAAACCAATTCAAATAATCTAAAGAAACTAAAGTACAAATGTTTTTAATTCTCATTCGTTCTTACAAATACATACATATCATATTTTGTTTTATTTCCACTTACATGGTCACATCTATATCTTACCCATTGAGGAACATGTACATCACTATCAATATTAATTATTTAAGTTACTTTGTTATGAGTCATTTGAACATACATTGGGGGTAAATGGATTACTTTCCTTCTTATCGCTACAATACCTTTTTAACCTTGTTGAGGATTGTTCATATCCCTCCCTCTTCCTATATTTTTGAAACCTTACTCAAGAATTTTTCAATTATAAAAATTCAAATAAATTAAAAGAAAGTAAAATATGGAGAAATATCAAAATTAAATATGGAAACAAATTCAAAAGTCAAATTGTTTTAAAAAAATAGGACCTAAGAAGCATTTTCAATTATTACTAGCTTATGTCTTTACATATGTTATTTATTCTATGTTAAGTAGATATCATATTTGAATTTTTTTTTAAAAAAAATTCATGAGGTATTTGAATATGATACAAGATATAAGTTTACATTATTTTGATTTTAAACTTATTTTATTATGAAGCATGATAAAAAAAATATGCATGAGTTCCTTGATCAATTAATAGGAATGTTTTTTCATGAAAATTCGAATTGTGCCACTAATTCATTGCACTAGTATTATCAGAGCACTATCTAAATCCAATGTTTTAAATATTTTTAATCATGTAACCTCATTTTTATCATATGCTAAAAATCCTCTCTTGACATTCATCCACACTCCATTGATATCCCTTTAAATCCTCTTGCTCCATCCAAAATTTATCTTTTAGATCACTTACTATGAGCCAAAATACCTTGAGATAAAAGACTTGTTTGTTAAAACCATATTTATTTTCCTTATCAAGTAAATATGTGAATAAAATGTCACTGTATGTATATGTATAATTACCATACATGTTCTTATCATCATTCAAAATTATCTCATTCAATCTTGTTTGTCTCGAGCACCATTAGAATCACCATTCAAGAACACAAAAAAATGAAGGTAAAAAATAATTGGGGAGATACTAATGATTAAACAAAGGCTCAACATAAAATTTTTAAAGTAAAAATGCTTTCAAATTCATTTACACATATTATACTGGTGGGCATTGAATATCCCAATTAGTGAATATTACAATACCCATCTATTACAAAATGTATTAAATCAATTACCCACATTTATGCTTGACATCTATTAGTATCCTCTCCAAATAATATTTTTATGGACATGTTTTAGTGTTCGTGAAATACGTGGAATTGGGTATTAAAAAAATCCAACTAAGCAAAAAATATAAGTTGGAAAGAAGTTGCATTTTATGTCGATGGAATTTATTAGTCCTACTATAGCATTCACAAGGCAGTGTAACCCCAAACTTAAGGGTCACCACTAAAAAAATGACATGGAATCAAAGAAGGCTCTATTACATGAATTCAATTTATAAAAAGGGTTGTTTGAGGGACATGATTAGGGTGTTCTTTGCATGAGTAAAGAGTGATACACTATGAAGGTGATGTATAAACCTAGATTCAATCTTTGATAGAGAGTCAGAGCTTTTAAATAGACATCAATGGAGAAGGATATACCATGCATTGAATATATCCATGAAGGTAGATCATGGGGTAGGATCTAAAATGTTGATTAAAATTTTCTACATATAATTTTTTCCAAAGGCTTTTCTATTTATATCCATGGATGCAAGATTTGAAAAAGAATTGTAATCTACACTTACCAGTTCATTGTTTTGGACTACTTGAGGTAGATAATTTCTTACATATTGCCTCATTATTTAATACCATCTAGGTAGGGCCCTTTCCCTTCGAGACAATAGAGCTTTATGATGAAATTATTAATGAATCAATACACATGCTATATCTAAAAGAGATTTAATAAGAAAAGTATAACTGGAGCACATAGATCAATGAACACACTGCATATGATATTTACCTTGGGAATACCTCAAAGAGATTAAAAAAACCCATCAAGGTATTTTTCATTGATATAGAAACAATTTAACCTAATACAACTCCAACTTCTCACTTCTGCTCAGCAAAGTCTTCACAAACCTTTTGATAATCCAAATATATTTCAAATGTCAAGATATCAAGTTGTTATTCACCATAGGGTTAACGCCATATTTATAGGTAAATATGAAGGGAGGTGACCATTGTAAATAATAGGTCTTACCATCTTGATTAAATAAAAGAGCTTGATTAATTGATTTCCCAAATAAACCTTTAATGATTAATGTCCTAGTTTAATAAAAAATTATTAAATAATTAAATAAATATAATATGGTTATTTATTTAAATGAGGTTTTCACATTCAAATTTACACCAGTTGGCCTAGGAGAGTACTAAGATGACTCCAAATCTCTCATTAGACATCCCACATCACTCTTATCATATCCTACTACACTCTCAAGATATACCCCATATTTGTGATCACATATAGATCACTTGGCCCATACAATCCACATAGTTACCTCTATGGATAAAGAGCTAATCATTCAAATTTATGAAGGTAGCACACAACATCAACTAAATATTATATTATAGATGTTGCTTGATCATAGATTAATCACACTACCTATAGTATGACATAGATATATTATCATATTATCATAGTAGGATGGTCACCTATTTTGTATTTTTCACAGGATCATAGGTCATGCTACAAACTCATGTACAAAATTATAGAAGAGATTGGATTAAATAGAATTTTTGGGTATCATCCATATTATAGCACCACTATCACTAGCTTGACTAATTCCACCATGATAATTTACCACTTGAGTTCAATGTCCTAGAGGTGAATCAACATCTCCACTACTAGATAAACCTTCAGTTCACCTTCGGTAGGATGACACCATGTACATAGAATTTGCACCATATGATGATACTTATGATGATGATCTTGAGGCATTTTATGATGGTCATGATCCTTTCCTCTACCTCCCCCCCTAGTGAGCTCTATCCTTGGACCATTTTCTCCCTCTAGCCTAGCCTTTGATATCATTATGTACATATTGACTTATTTATATGAATGTATATATCTTCATTTGAAATACATGTACATAGCTTCTTATGCTTGTTTTTACATATTTTAAATATTTCAAAAATTCAAAAATAATAAAATATTTTAAAATACAAAAACAATTCAATAATTTAAAAACACAAAAATATTTTGATTATATGCATCATCCATGCTTTATATTACTATTACTATGCCTAGACTTACATTTTTTGTTATATGCTTATTATTTTATGATTTATCTACATTAACATGATTCACTTGATCTTCCTTTAAGTATGTGCAGTGACATCCAATTCTTTGATTGCTTTACTTTACCCATTAAGGGGGCATCCTACTTCCACATTCAAGACATACATCGATATACATACCCACTAAGGGCATTTTCTACATGAATACATCATCTAGGTTATGTCATTACTACACCATATGCTCTAGTTATCATGTTGATGTACATTATTTACTAGATTACATAAATTACTCTATTGAAACTCACTAGTATATAGAACTTGTGTAATTATTAGCATATGCATAATCTTGTACTAAAATTTCTTGTATACATTCACTTATTGATTTGATTAGTTAGATGAATTTTTAGTTATAGTTTCTTACATGTTTTATTTGTTTGCTTAGCATTAGCTTGAGGTGATTGTATTTTCTTAGTTATTATTTGTCTCTTGTATGTGCTTGAGGAAATTTATCAGTGTTCTTTGATTCTATTCATATGTGTTCCTTAAGACATTTTCCAATGTCATTTGCCTATACTCCTCTATATGATTATGTCTTCCATGCTAATTTTATTATTTCAACTATGTGTATGTGGCATTTGTATGATTAATTTTTAGTTTAAGTGACATGTACCTATGTCCCTTTTTTGATTGGCCTCTTGGCCACTCTTGTACACTTCTTACTTTGTGTGATTTTTGCTTTATTACTTTTGATTTTTTTCAATGTCATGATCCATATCATGCATTAATCATATTTTCTTAGATGCCATGATGGACATCATACTCCATCCCTCCAACTAAAAAGTAACAACTAACCAAACTCTAAATTCTAGTTTAGTATGTTGCACATGCTATTACATTGTTACATATATATAGGAATACCTCTTTTGATATAATAATATTTCACTACAACCCATATTATATCTTGAGATATATTTTTGATTATCATTGTTATATCATGTATCCATGCAACATAATACACTTGTAGGTCTATTTATTCTAAGGGAAGTCATTGCAGGGTCTCCATTCCTACCCTTAGAAGAGGGGGTAGTAAAAAAGAGTTTTATCATAAAGATCAAAGCTACTATCAACTAAAAAATCTAGTTTTTGAATACTCAAAACATCAACCAGCCACCAAACCAGTCAAAATAAACCAGGCAAATAGTCAAGAATTTAGAACAGTAATTAGATTTGGCTTAAGAAAATAGCATCAAGACTAGCCTATAGTACTATTAGTACTACTCTCTATTTCCAATGCTCTTGTCTAAATATAAAAAAGAACATATTTTATACAAATATATATGAAATTAAGTTTAGTTACAATTTTTTTAGGTACTTTTCAATCCAAAATCAATAGTTTTAGTACAATTTTCTCAGAGAATCCAGATATAGGGTGCATCATGCACGGCATGATGGATCTCACTTATAATTTTAGATAGGGTAGTTGGTAAAACTTTAATATTAGAATATATGTTTTGAACTCTAGTGATTGGGGGTAATGTGTGTGTCACATTAGTTTAATTTCTTTCCTAGTTCAACATTGTCTAGACATTCTTAGTAGTTGCATGCCTTACTCCATCTGTAGGTGGTTGACATAATTTTTGGTTTGGATTTCATGAAAGCCTAAATTTTTATTTCTAGAGTTCTTGAGTGGCTTTCACATAAGCTAGATTCTTATTTTCAAATTGGTTTTCATACAAGCTTAATCTCCATCTTTCAAAATAGCCAAGAGTGGCCTAGTTTCTAGAATACATTCTGCTATCCATACCAACATTTTCATATCACCATACATTCATGGGATTTAGGATCCATATCATATGACACACATTTCATATCAAGATTAGTTATATCTTTACTTCATGGGGAAATAATGGAGCCAAAGGGCTAGCTATCCTTTGTATTCTTGACCCACCTATTTATAAGGATTGCAAACACAGTCCAAACATAGATCAACACACACATGACCACCTAGATTCACTTAGGAGGTAATGATGGAAACAAATGGATATCCTTTGCATTCTTGAGCCACTTTCTGAGGAATTGAACACTCAACTCTATTCCTGATATTACTCTTGGTACAACACATATCCAACATTACTCAACATCACAATACATTTTATATTGGTCTGTATACCTAGTGAGGTGTATTTGTTCCTTTCTCTTCCTCTCTTTCACCCAAATTTGTATGTTCTTATTTTACATATAACCTATCTAGTAAGAATTGATCTAATCTTCATTTTCTCTTAAAATTTTACACTTTACAACATACTATCTCTATGCACACCCAACATCAAATAGCTTCATGAGTTTCATCCTTATAGTTAATTTTAGGTACACTTCCTATTTTATCTTTATCCTAGTATTTTTCTTTGAGGCATCGCTATAATAAAGGGGGCAGAATGTAGTCATATAAAATGTAAAAATTGGTAACTTGAGCATGGCTAATGACACGCAACCCACAGGTCCCTTTTATTTGCTCTCATGACCCTCATAGGCTTGTTTGATTGATTTTCAAGCATTCATATCCTTCTAAACCTAATCTTAGCTGAGCCAAGACCCTCCCTTCATGACCAATCCATCCCCCTAGGTCCCATCTACCCAGGATAATAGTGCCCAACTAGGATAAGAGCATTGATGCCACTATTGTCTACTTTTGGTACTATTGTCTAAGCTCATTTCTAGTCCCAATGGTCAATTCCTTCTAGTTTCCCAACCTTAACCTTATCAGCCTAATGTGATAAAATTCAATCCATGACCAATAGATACTTATATAATCCCATTCAAAGATCATTTGGAAAGGGGGTTGACAAATATTATCAGGAAAGCAAGAATACAAGTGAAACCATTCAGGCAATCTTCCCTATTCTCTACATACAACCATCTAGTATAGTCCTAAGCACATTTAAATCTTTGTACTAGTCCCTAGTCACCTAAAAATTATCTAATTTGTAATTTATTCCATTCTTATATCAAAATTACACCAAGCACTTTCAAAGGGAGAACTACATACAACTTGATCTCTCTTTGGAGTATTGTTATGTAGGTAGTGTGCCCACACATGGGGTGTGAATCATCTCCAATGCATCTTACACACACTAACCCTTTTTTCCTATTTTTAATTTTTTTTCAAGTGTATTGAAGGCTTACAAATGAATAAAATTAGTTCTACAGGGAGTACTACTGAAAGAAAAGCTTCACAAATTCAGAGACAATGTCATACAGACCTGCTAAATAAAACCTAGAAAGCTTAGACTCTTAGGATAATAGTGCTAGAGAAGGACTATAGTGTTGGTGTCACAGCTATCCACTTTAAGTTATCTTGTACAATCAAAAAATAAAATCAAAAATCTTATTGGTGATAGTGTCTGAGGCCTACATAGTGAATATCAGACCTTGTCTCAATCAGATCAACACAATTTAAGCTAAGTCTTATTTTCTCCCTCTTAGTAATAATTTTAAAAAAGATCTAATTACAAATAAAATTCACAAATTAGTAGCTTATTTATTGCATATTATTTACTTATTTATCAATCTAGACCCTTTAACTAAATTAGGAATAAAACCCCAATATTCCCAAAACTGTTAAAATAGTTTCCATGAAATCTCATGAATTTTACTTAAAGATAGTGTTTTAAATGGCCAATGATAAGGCTCTAGGACATGATAAATTTATTTTTGAATTTTATAAGGGCACATGGTTATTTTTTGGGCCATACTTTAGATTTGTAAAGAAACTATATAAAATAATTTCTTAATAAACATTATTAGCTGAGCCAAGGTTAAGTTTATTTATAAAATAGGGGATTAAGAACTTATTATTAGTTCAAGGTTAGTCACATTGTTGAGAGTCTTCTATATTTTTTTGATAAAGCCATTGTGCTCTATCTGTGACACATTCTTATGGAAATTATTAGACATGAGCAAACATATTTCATCAAAGGTGAATACACGCTTGATAACATTATTATTTTTTGGGAAGGAATTGAGTGGGTTCATTATACATAATGGTAATTTATCCTATCTATGTTAAAACCATTAGGGTTTGGGGAGTTATTTCTATCCACCATTTAAACTATTTTTTAGAAGATTCAGATTCTCCTACTATAAATGGTCACAAATCTAAGAGAGTTGGTCTCTTCTTCATGGTTAAACATGGTTTCCTTCTTGGTAATTCTTAAATTTTATGGTTGAAAATCCCTTTGGCTATCTTTTTTCAAATAGATCTGAGTAAACTCTTATTAGGTGCATCAATCTTCTTAATAGTACAAGTCAACTACTTAACATTTAATTTACTTATAAATCATTTTTTAGGGTAAGTGCATGGAGTTGGGGGATAATTTCATGGAAATTTTAGTAATAAAACCAATTTATTTATATCATGGATTGATAATTACTCAGACATAATGCAATTTCATTAATGTATAACCTGATCCTATTAATAGATAATGCGATTGTGTTATTATAAAAATAATAACATGATTGCATTTTTTTATACATTCAATCAATGAACATGTAGATGGATCAAATCTTGGTTAATAGGTAACATGATCAAGTTATTGATAATAAAATCATGTTCCTATTATTGTCCACATAAAATCGTGTGGGAGTTGCACATGAAGGCAAATTTGGCTATAAGCTTATATTTACTACTCTAAATGTCAAGTATAAGGAAATTTATTTCCTTATAATTTAAATTTGTTTTAGTAAATATAGGAAAATAGGGTCACTCTGCATCTAATAGAGTTGGTCTCATAGTTGCATACCTTAGATATGGAAAATAGTTTTTCAAAATACAATCTAATCAATATTTAGGCATTTTAGGGTTTAAGTATCATGTCTAGGGATTTTAAGACATAATTTTTATAATTGATGTCCATTTTTGGTAAATATATAGTCATTTTTTAAGTTTTTGTGCCTTTTAAATTAACTCCTAACATTTTGAGGAAACTTAGGTTTGTCAAAATTGAATTTTGAAAACTACTCACTTTGAAATTTATGCAAAGTGGTATGATTAGGGTAGCATAGGTCTCATTAATGACTTGAATACATCAAATGACCATTTTGTGTTAATTTCACTTATTCATCACCCCTACCTCATCCATGATCACTTCCTACTCATGCCTCCTCACCCATAATAACTTTGTCATCATTATTCATTATCCCTAATCACTCCTTCATTGACCCTCATTGTCCGTAGTCATCTCTAATAGCTCCCTCATTAACCCTCACCATCTCTCGTCATCCCTAATCATTCACTCCTTATCCCTCATCATCCCTCATCACTCCCTAATTTACCCTCACCATCCCTCATCTTTAATCACTCCCTTATTGGCTCTCAACATCCCTCATCATCCATAATCACTCTCTCATTGGCTCTCACCATCCTTAATCACCACTTCATCATCGATAATCACTCCCTCATCATCCCTCATTGTACCTAATCACTCCTTTATTGACCCTCACCATTATTCATCATTTATAATTTCTCTCACATCATCTGTAATCACTCCCTCATTGATCCTCACCATCCCTCATCATCCATAATCATTGATTCATCATACCTCATCATATCTAATCACTCATTCCTCATCTCTCATCACTTCTAATCAGTCCTTCCTCACCATTCCTCATCATCCCTAATCACTCCTTCATCCTCCCTAATCACTCCCTTATTGACCCTCACAATCCATATTTAATCCCTCATCATCTCTACTCAATTCCCTTTCATCCTGACTCATCCTTAATCACTCCATCCAATACCTTAATGGTGGTAATTTTTTGGGATTTTAAATTGTTAGTAACTAAAAGTTAAGAGTTGAGTGATAACATAAAATATAAGACAAAGTGATAAAAATGATGTGAAGGAAAATTTGAAACATAAATATTTAACACCTATGAAAAATATGGGCCTATTAAAAATGATGTAATTCATAATAAAAAATATACCATAAAAATAGAATCAATTAAAACAACCATAGCACCAAAAATGGGTAATAAATACATTAGGATCACCAAGCTATGTCATTTCCTTAAACCAATCAATTGATTTCCATATGAGGACATTTTATGATCTAAATAATTAAATTTAATGTCTTTTATTTATATTTATATTGATTGAGTCATCATACTTGAGATTGGGAAATAATCTTTAAATGATTAGAACAAGTAGTCCAAGATTGGAAAGTGGTGAAAGTGGTACTTAATTCATAACTTCAATATTTAATCCAATGAAGAGTGTCACACTATGATATCTCTACTTGCACATGTCGATAAGTGGGTACAAGTTATCTATAAATATAAAAGTGTAAGTAGATAATATATTATGAACCCAATGATATGGTTGGTACTAAAAATATCTCTACTTCCCCCAACAAGAAATTATATGAATTAAAAATATCGTTTCATAAACAAATGTAGATCAATGGTGAGCTAATACACTTCATCATTTCTAATGGAAGTTAGAAGAATTTAATTTCTCTTAAAGTATATTTTCAAAAATTTAAATTGAAATTTAAACATCATCCATAACCATACACTAGTCTATGTTATATTTTAGGCCTTGATAAATTAATCACCTAGTAGTGTCACTTGGTGTACAAAATCAAACTTTTAAAAGATGCAATCCTTTGTGGAATCTTACCATTATAGGTGTGTGATGTTTTACGTGTGGTAAAACATATATTTACCATTGACATGTATTCTATGAAGTAAATCTTTGAAATATTGTGATAGATTTTCATGATCTTAAATATCATATATTATTGTTATTTCATAAGTTTTCAATCATTAGTGTTCAGAAGTGAAAGAATCTTGTCAGTTCTAGTAAGAAGTATACTATTGATGGTAAGAAAATTAAATAGCATCCTTATGTAACCATATCATAGTGTGGTTTATCCAATAATAACAAATAAAAAATAATTAAACCATAAACTAGATGAATACAAGGATATATTTTAGTCACCTAAATAAGTTCTTACATATTGTACACTAAACAATACTATTGATTTTATCACTTAACTACCTCTACCTCAAACCTCTTTATACAAAATATCATTTATATAGAATGAATAGATCATGTGGTAGATCTATGTAATCATGGATAATGGACACATCATGCCCAAATCATTGCTTTGTAGACACCCAATTGTGTTTGTGCCAAAGTTGTGAATAAATTAAAAAAAATAACAAGATTAAAGTGAAGAACTATTATCCTAATTTAAGTATTAAGGAATTTTTATTCCATATCCATGGTGTAGAATTATTTTCCAAAATTGATCTTAAGTTTGGGTAACATCATATGTATTTTAAACATCTAAACATTTGAAATATAGTATTAAAAACAAAGGAAGGATTGATTGACTAGTTGGTTATGCCTTTTAGGTTAACTCATGTAAAAAATTCATTCATTTCAAGATGTTGAATGACATCATTATTCCCTTTAGCTATGTCATTTTTTTAATCTACCTTGATGACATCTTAATCTTTATAAAACATGGGATGAACATGTACACTATGCTAAACTAGTGTTTCACATTTTGTAGAAACATATTTTTATGATAACGTGAATAAATGCTCATTTTTCATGAAAGAGATAAAATATTTGGTACACATTACAAACATAAGGAGTACATAGTTGAACCTAACAAAGATTTAAGTCATACAGGAATGGAAAACACTAAATAAAATTTTACATTATTCAAATCTTCTCATAATTATAAAATTAAACAAGAGATATGTGTTTATTTTTTATCTTTTGAACCAAACTACTAAAGGTGGAACCGAATAAAGTTTCATCTAGTCATCTTCACAACAAAGATGATTTGATGAACTAAAATTCAAAATTTATTTTGTGTTAGTACTTATGTTACTTGACTATATATTTGTAAGATCATCCAATTCATTTATTAATAAAATTTAATATCAAAAAAGGGTTTTAACAACATAAGTCCTAGAAAAGACTTAATTTCTATTATAATGGATTAAATAACATATGATTGGAATTAAATATATCTTTATAGTATATACTTATGTCAAATGATGAGGGAGTGATTAATCATGGTGAGGGATGATGATGGTTACTGATAGAGTGATGAGGGATGGTACGAGTCAATGAGGGAGTGATTAGCGATGATGAGGGATGAATAAATATTGAGTAGGTATTATAAGGGATGAAGATGGAGTGATTAGGGATGATAAGGGATGGTGATAATAAATAAAGGAGTGATTAAGGAAAATAATATTGAGTGATTAGAGATGATGAGAGATAATGAAGGTTAATGAGGGAGTGATTAGAGATGAGGAGGGAGTGAATATGGATGAGAAAGTGATTAAGGATGATGAGGGATGAGGAAAGAGTGGCTAAGTATGATGATGGATAGGGAGGTAGTTATTAGGGATGAAGAGGGATGTTGAGGATCAATGAAAGAGTGATTATGGATGATAAGAGAGTGATTAGAGATGATTAGAGATAATGAGGGTCAATGAAGGAGTGATTATGGATAATGAGAATGATGAGAGAGTGATTAGGGGTAATGAGGTATGAATAATAAATGATCAAGGATGAGGGAGGGATGATGAACAAGTGAAATTAACACAAAGTGGTTGTTTGATGTGTGTAAATAATCAATATGACCTACACTACCCCAATCACACCATTTGGGATCAAGTTTAAAGTGAGTAGTTTTTAAACATTAATTTTGAAAAACATAGGACTCCTATAAGTTCCAAAAATCAATCTAGAAGGCATAAAAAACCTAAAAAATGACTATATGTTTACAAAAAATGGATATCAATTACAAAAGTTATGTACTAAAATCCTTAGGTTTAATACCTAGACCCTCAAAATGCCTAAGTACTAACACGAACCCCACATTAATCCCATAGTGGTGATACACTTGGAAACCCCATAACTTTCTATAAATATGTACCAAAAAAACTAGGACCCACCTAAACATGGTCCTCCCGAACAACATCTCTACAAGTACCCATAATAGTAGGTGTAATAATCTCTCATGACTCAAATTTGGCAACACAAAGCAAGTTACCACCATCATCATCATGGTCAATAGATATCTCTCTACTAGTGCCCTCTAAAATAGTGGCTTGATTCTCACGCCAGCTTTATACCACCTCATATGGTCCATGCATGCATCATACAACAAATCCATGTGAGAGGGTATCTCCTCCCTTTCTATGTGATAAATTGGATCCCCTCAGATAAGAAGTCAAGTGATCTTGTGCACATCCTCCATTAAGATGCTCATCTCTCCCATCAACAACCAAAAAGTGTTCATTTCCAGATCCCATATCTTGATTAGGGTAATGATCATGGCCACACCTCATGGTTTCTACTGGTAATAATGCATGGCTCTTAAATCAATAGCCTCTATGTGCTACCACTCTTTATCTATCATAGTATCTTGAACATCTATAAATATTTATGAGACTCAATCCCTTATCTAAATCCATGTACATGCCTATGAAAAGACAATCAAATCAACATTACATACTTAGTTTTACACCTTAAGCTAAGTATCCCCCACCCCTCTTTTTTACCCACTTGGCACCACCTTCTGTCATTAAAAGTGTTATTCAACTACCATAACCTCTTCTCCTTACCCCCAACTCTACCTTTGACCTTATAAAACCTAAACCCTAAATCATACACCCTCTAACCTACACCCTACATCTTACACCATAAGCCCTAAATCTTAAACCCATTCTCTCACCATTACACAACCCATTTCTCCCCTTTTTGTAATTGGTGATGGTTTCCCTAACTATCACTTGTTAAATATTTCCCCTTTTCCATCTACCACCTAATCATCACTAGTTTAAGTGAACCATCGCTGGTCATTGTGCATGACCATGATGACGTAGCTAAAACCATCGACCTCCCTAAACCCTCCCAATATACTCTTTCACTACCATTTTCCTACCTTAGACTCCTCACACACACATATACCTTCTCAATGCCCCCCCCAATTTATGTCACACATGGGACTATTTTTACCAATTCCAAACCTAGGGTTTTTTCCTACAGATCTTCCCATATAACTAAACTTCACTCTCTATGTGCCTTCAATACAATAAATAAACTCAAATTATTAGGTCAAAGCTACTCTACCTCATTATGTGAGTGTTATCATAGTTGAGGTCTCTATCCCACTACTTATCCACACCCTCATCCACCCTTCATTATTGTGATAGTCAAACCATGGTCAAACACATACTCTATCTTGCTTACCAACATAATCTCACCACCTCATTAAACACAATCTAGTCATAGACAAGCTTCATACCAAATACACCTAAACAAAAATATCCAAAGTCAAATGGTGAAAATGGCATCCCCATTTTACATTTTACCTTTTATTTTATAGGGTTTTATCCTAACCAACACCAATTAGGGTGACCATCGCTAGTTAACCCCTTTGACTATCACCAATTAGATATCTCCACCCTTTTCCCCCTTTAACACCCATATTAGTGATATACTTACACCTATACTTTTGGATATGACCCTTATCCATTAACCCTTAACCCAAACCCCACCTTGTGGTATTTTTCATTGGGGTAACCCACTCAAAATATCACTCCTTAACCTTTAGAGAAATACCTATTCTCTTCAACCAACCCATAAACGACGCCAAAACTACATTGGGCCTAAATTTCATGTTGGATTCATCATCCATAGGACTATTTAGGTAGTGTCCTCTTGCATAACACATTAAGAGTTAGCTCAACCATCATTTACCCTACCAACCATCCAACCCATTTTCCCATGTCCACCTTGATGTTGGCCATTTTTACACCAAAACTATTTACACACTTTATGACGACATCATTTTGGTCATTTTAACTGCTTAAACCATTTTTTGCCATGTTGAAATTTTTGAAATTTGCACTACCTTGTATGTAACCTACCCATTTTTTATTTTTAAGGAAACACCTCCTACCTCAGATACCAACAAAATCACCAACCCTATCTAAGAAACTTGATACTTGTGACCCGATCAACTATGACCCACGTTAGGGACTAGTTACTATCTCACTTAGCCTATACCTTGAACTTATTATTATTAACAATGGAAACTTTTGGTCCTTGTATGATCTTAAATATCACACTTTGTTGCATTTTATGCACATTTTTTCATCTCAAATACCCAACCCTTAGTACCTTGTGACTCACCATTTACTGTCTATCAGATCATGAACTAATTTTAGTTTTGCCTTATCGAATCATTATTTAAGGGGGAATACATACTCTTATACTCAGGGTAACCAAACTAGGACCAACAAACCACTATTTTTTGTTCTACATCTTATTGACCTAATGATACACAATAAAAAGGGGCAAAATGTAGATACTAAAAAATGTCACCTAGACTAGTTTTTGATGTTAGGCTACTTTGGACCTATTTTTGATCTTTAGCTTCGTTAAATACCTAGTTAATGCATGAACCTACCTTTAAAATTTGAACTTGACCCTTTTTAATTTATCAAATTTAACCTCTTATCTTTTTTAGGACCTTGACTGACACCAATTAGCCTAACCAAAGCCGATTAGTTTGACCGATGCCGATCAGTTTTCCTAAGCCTATTTTAAAGTCATTTATATCGATGTAAGAGTTAAACATTACAAAAAATGGAAATTTTCCCATGAAAATAATAAAAATTAGCATCACCTTGAATTGTCATGTTTATCTTGGACCAATTTAGAAATTTCCTCCCTCCTCACTTAGCAACTTCTTGCTATAAAATGAGGGCTATCAAAAGAAGTAGGGGATCAAAAATTTGCATCTAGGCCCTCTTATTCTCTTATGTAGGTATTTAGGTGACTTAAGACTCTATTTTTGTAACTTTCAAAGGCTAAAATACTATTAATCTACCTAATTATCTCTAGGTTTTAAGTATCTCACACTTTACATCCAACAAGTATCATTATTTGATTTTAGCAATTTCCTTCATTGTTAACATTTCTACCTCAGTTAGTTCACCTACACCCCATTTCTCACCCACCATATCCATACTCATCCTTTTGGCCATCCACAATTCCTTTTTAACTCCACTTTAATATCTTATTAGACCCATATAGGCAACCATCACTAGTTTCTATAATTATCATCAGTCATAGCAACCATCATCGATCACCTAACCATCACCGATTAGATCAACTATTGTTAGTTGACATGACTGCCATTGATCACCTATTAGAGAAAATAATATATTGTTATTTCCTACCCCCTTTACACCTAGATAGACTCCATTTCCACTTCAAATTTATCTATAGAGTCTATTCAAGCTCTCTAAACTAGATCACAACCAATTTTAGCATGGTATTGACCCACTGTGCTACATTTTGATCATTATATTAAATAGGTATTTTATTTATCTTTGACATAATCATTTAATTTCCTATAAATTTAAACAAAAATATCTTTTCTTTATTTTATCAACACCATTTATTATTAGGGGAGTGGATTGACAGTCATCCAAGGAAACTTTCACTTATTGGATCTAGCATACGCTAGGCAGTCCATCCTTCATATCTGTCTAACCAATAATATGGTTTAGTGTTGTCTTATTTTAGGTAGTCATTCCTCATCAAAAAGCATTTCTCACTTTGTTTGGTCATCAACGAGAATAATGTTTAACTAGGTATACACCCCTCATCATTTTTTTCTTTCCTTATTTCAAAAAGTTAAGAATAGAGTTAGAAATAGTAAGTAACATATACATACATACACATACATACATATACATGTATACCTGGTGATTACAGACTAACTTATACATGTCTCATATAATTTCCTAGTGAATTAGACCCACACATGTATAGTAAATCTATCAAATTTGTGTCCCAAAATAGGGTTGAGTATAATCTATAAAATGATTTGAAACCTTTGTATAAGAAATCATGTAAAATTGAGGGTATTTGACCTATGTATATTTTTTCAAAATTAGCCATTTTAAAAATTAAAAAAAAGTACTTATAACATTTTGGCTATAAATAACCTCTAGAAATTTCCCTACTCTTGAGTTGGAAATATTATATGTAGAGATATTGTATGGTCAAAATATCATTTGAATGTGTAGAGTACTCTATAAAATAATTAAGGTAGAGGGGATACATGAGGGTTGGACCACCAAATATAACTCATTAGATATAATAAGTGCAATCATATATGCTGAGTTTCACTATAATCTAATGTGTCCAATTTGCATCTATAAAATAGATCACATGACAACAAAAATATCTATATTATATTCAAAACATTACAACTTTGAAACTTTTTAACTTGAGAAAATTTTAAGCTTTTAAATCTTCACAACTTTTGAAACTTATTGAATTTGTGAACTTTGAAATTTCCATGTAGTACCCTTCAATTAAATAAATGAAACAAGTCTACATCCTTCATATGGACCGATGTCATTATTGACAAATAGCATTTTCTGTTGGGAATTACTCCATAGCGGTTAAGAGCTAAAGGATAAAAAATTAGCACATACATGACTTAGTCAATCATAATCCATTAATTTTATTCATTTAAATAAGTGAATACATATAGAAAATAATCTCCTAGAAAGGAGGAATCATATCAATCTCTTGTCCACACAAATATTTCATTTTATCCATTACTATTTCTCTTAATTTCTTCTCTTTTATTAAGTTTGGAAGAAGATAAGAAAATAGTAATAAGGGTGTGGTAGAAATGCATAGTTGGTGATGCATGTGTACTCTACATGAAGATGAGAACTCCTATTTGGCTTGGAAGGCATAGCCTATAGATAAGAAAACACTAAAAAAGGGGGTCATTAGCAAGATAGTTAAGTGGATTGCCTAACATGAGCTAGATTCAAGAAGCATAAGCTTGCTAGGAGGATGTCAATCCACTATTGATAAAAATTAAGTTGTAAATGATAAATTAAAGTACTTGCATAAAGTAGATGAAATGAAATAAAAGAATAAATTAGAATGCTTGTTAAAAAAATGAATAAATATAGTCAAAGTCAGTCAATACTTATGCTAAAGTGTGTGGGGTTAAGTTCAAAATATTAGAAAAGGGATTGTGGATAGGTATGAACACAAAACTTTAGGTTTAGGTGGGGTTAAGGGGCTGAAAATAACTTGTTATTTTCTACCATAGTGACAATCAATAGTTTGGTTAACCTTCAATAGTTAAGCTAACCATTAGTGGTTGGGTAACCATCGATGGTTGGAGGTGACCATTGATGATTGTGATAACCTTCGATGGTTCTCTATGAATTTTAAAGATATTTAGAAAAAAGAGCTGTAGACTGGGTTATATGTTTGATAATGATTCTATTAAGGATCTGGTAGTTGGGAAACAAGGTATAAATAAGTCTAATCAGGTTAGGGGGTTAGAAATATAGTGAAACAAAGAATAAGTAAAAACATATCTATTTCTTGCTAAGTGACTGATGGTTGAAGGCTAGAGAAATTTTGCTAGAGTAATACTACTTTGACCTCAAAAGGAAATTTGGAAGAGGTTCGAGTCTCTTTTATTTTTGTTAATTTTTTGAAGGAAGATTAGATGTTGGAGAGCTCAAATACCTATATGCAAGAGTGCTTGTGCTGATCATGGATCTTTTTCACTTCCTACTCCCCTCCTTTTATAAGCAAAGAGAGATGGAGGATAGGAGGTTACTTAGAGGGTGAGGTTTCTGATTTCTATACTTGGGAGTTTGTTTTCACTGCATAAGGTAAACATATTTAATTATTCCTCATTATATTACACATAGTTGGTGACATGTTAGGAAGGTGGGGACGTGACCATCAATAGTCAGACTAACTATTGATAGTTAGGTTGACCGTCGATGGTCGAGTGTCTAGAAGTAAAGGGGTAAAAAACGGATTAAAAAGGTTTAGTTAAAGGTTAAGTTACTAGGTTGATTAATTTATCTAAGTGGTCAACTAGACTCAAGTTCAAATGAAGGTCTAAGGCATTTTGACATCTAGAACCATCATGTGCAGTTTTCTAGTGTCTACATTTTCCCCCTTTTTGTTATGTAGATATGAATTAACAAGCTACAAAATAAAAATGGATTATTAGTCAAAGGTCTATTTACCTTGAGTATGGGAAGAGGTGTTCCCCCTCAAACTAGGCATTGATGAGGTGAAACTAAAATCAAGTCAAGTTTTGATAAATGGTGTATGGTGGGTCATGACATGGTGATAAAAGGTTGGGTATTTTAGATGCACAAAAGATGACTAAGTGTGATAGCCAACATCACACATAGACTAAGGTTTCCAATGTTGTTAAAAATAAGGTTGGTTTTAGAAGGACAAGTAATAGGGTAACCAATCTAAAATGTTGGTCATAGTTGATTAGGTGACTTTATACGTCTCCTAAATAGGGTTAGTGTTTTCATAGGTATCTAAGTTAAGAAGTGTTCCTTTGAAAAACATAAATGGTCTAGTCATGCATGAGGTGGTGTAAATTTAAATGGTCAACATGGGAAAATGGTTAGTGTGGTAAAAAATACTAACATAAGGTCATCATAAAACATGTGATAGTTCAGGTCAAAATGGCCAATGTTGAGGTGGATGTGGTTAAATGGTTGGGTAGAGAAGGGTAATCTCTAAATGTTTAAGTTTTGATGTGGGGTAGATTAGGTGATCTTTAAAAGTTAGGCACTTAGGTATAGGTTCTTAAAAAGTTTAAAAGTGCGATACCCTAACTATCAATGGTTAGGGTTTCTAAGGTCGGCCATCGACAATCACCCTAACTATCAATGGTTAGGGTAAAAGCATAAAAGCATAAAATATGGAAAGTGAAAATACATTTTCATTTTCACTATTGACATTTTGACCTTTGTACTTCCATACATTTCACCAATTTATTATCTGGCATTTAGTTGTGAGAGTTGACTAAACATTTGGCTAAGGTGTTTATTATGGAATAGTGCAGCATGTGTTTGAGGATATTAGTTGGGACTAGATATGTAGGGTAGATAAGGATGTGGATGAACAAAAAGATGTAGGCTCTAACTTTGATAGCAATCAAAACATGATGTAGGTAATGTTTTGAAATTGTTAGTTGATTTGGTTATTATTGAAGTTAAATTTGGGTAATTTGTGATTATTTTGGTAGGATTTTCAGAAGTTCGACCTAGGTTTAGGTTTTAGGTAAAAATGATAAAATTAGTAGGTGAAAGTTAATTTTGAATGAAAATCTAGGTTGGGGTAGTTATAGGTTAGATTTAGGTGATTTAGTTTTTTAATTTGGTTGTTTTGATGGTTTTTAAGGAAGGTAGGTCAAGGGTTTTTCCACTGGTGGTCACATATAGTGACCATAGATGGTTCAACCCAATTGTCAATGGTTAGAATTGACCATCAGTGGTTGACCACCAGAGTATAAAACCCATCTAACCATCGATAATCATAGTGACCATCGATGATTGAGTATTGGGAGAAAGTACGTTTTAATAGAAAGATATAAAAAAGTGTTTATAATGTTGTAAATGGATATGGGTTAGATAAATAGGGTGAGTTCAAGTATGATAAGTATAAGTATTAATAGGTTGATATGGTTTTTGGGTGGATTTAGGTATTGTTTGTGATAGTTTTAGGGAAGGTGTTGAATTGTTTATGGGTAGGGTATATGTTTGTGAGGGAAGCATTAGGGATTGGTCTGATAGATTAGGGTGGATGGTTAAAATGTTGGTGGGTGAGTGTTGTAGAGATAATGTTGTATAGGTAAAGGTTAGAATAGGTTGATGTAGGGAATTATTTAGGTTGATAAAAAGGTTAGTGTAGGTGCAGTCTAGGTATAATGATTGATAACGAAGCATGCAAGCTAACCTGATTTACGTTTATAGAGATAAGACTAGATCCAAATGAGGGATTGAGTTCCTAGGATATTTGTATAGATCCATGAAGGGATGAATGGTGATGATTAGACACACATGGAGGAGGTTGGTCTCGATGCTATGAGACATTATCAATGGTTGTTTTGAGATGTGGTGATGATCATGGCCCTCATCAAGAGATGGGATCTAATCATGAATAGATTCCTATTATTGATAGGAGAGATTAACATCTTTCGAGAGGATATCCACTAGATTACATGGCTACCTATTCAAGGTGAGCCTATTTATCACATTAAGAGTGAGGAGAGGGATGAGTAGAAGGAGTTGTTGTATGGTGAGGAATGGGTCTATGACAAGTTTTATTTAGGTAGATTTGATTACAAGCCACTGTATGAAAGGGATCCAAAGGAGTGATGTTTGATGATGAGGATGATGATGGTAGTGTCTTATTTTGCATTACTTGATTCAAGTAGTGGATGATTCCCTTATCTACTGTTAGGTGTATTGGTAGAGATGTTGTTGGGAAGGATAATGTTTGATTGGGCATCAGTCTTACTAATTTAGACATATAGGGAGATTTGGGAATTTTGAGCTCATAGATGATATAGGATCAGTGTTGAGTTCATGCTCTATTATTGGGCATACGAGCATATTTGAGTTTTGAGACCTTTGGGGCTGCCATAGGATGGATATGTTTAGAGACTATAGAGTGGGTTTCTTGTGATGGAGAGGGGATTAAAATTTGATAGGATTAGGTGGATGTGCTAGAGACATTAACTAGTTTAGAGATGCATTGGAGGGTTTGGTTGTGGGTGATATGGTCTAAGGGCCATATATGGACTAGCCTAGGTGGGCCCTATATAGCTATCACACTTTGTCTTTGTAGAGATAGAGGTAAAAATATAAGAGGAGAGAGGGTGACACTGAGCTCATCCCCTTTGATTGAGCTTGGAGGTAGTATGGACTTGTGTAGGTGATTCTAGATCCTTTCTTGGGGTACATGAGGGAGGATGTAGAGTTTTTGTTATCAAAGCCATAACTAGAGGATGTGGTGTTGCATCATGAGGAATTACCTACTAGAATAGGGATAGATGATGCAAGTGTTGTTCAAGGCTATGCAGCATGGTATCATGCCATTTATGCAGTGACTAATTTTGGATGGGATGATAAGGACTGATAGGCCATAGATGTGGATTTATCTAGAGCACATGTATAGGGTGGTGGTCTTGATGGATATGCATAGGTACCATTGGTAATTACACAGGTTTAGGTTATAAGTTTATAGGGATAGGTGGCCACATTATAGGGCTAGATTTTCACTTTGATAGGAGAGAAAGATCAAGAGAGGACCTCCCTTATTTTGGTGACCTAGGAGAAAGATACCCTAAGATAGAGGGTAGGAGTAGCGACAACACCAATATGAGGGCCACCTAGTATGATTGTTATGTTATAATGCTTAGACAAAATTGAGGAGTTGAGATATTACAAGGACATAATGTTGACATAGTGTCCACATGAGCCAAGATGGGGATAGTACAAGACTAGTTTAGTAGGTGGTCTAGTTATTATGACTCTATGGAAGTGTGCCTATAAAGTGAGTCAACATATAGGCATCCCAAGAGGACCGACACCAAATGGTAGGGCAAGTTTAGGAGCAAGAGATGCTAGTGTTAGTGGTGTCCCAAGGGCATGATATAAGATATAATATGATGTATATGATTTGATACTATCCTGTGTGCCGATGATGCAAGATATAAATGAGAAAGAGATTTATACATTGTTATATGTATGTTTTATATGATGGACATGATGTATATGATTATATTTGATGGTGCTCATAATGATGATATATGATGTATATTCATGTTCATGGTTTACATGTTGATGTGGATATCTATGTTCATGTTATGGTTGATGGTTATGATTCATGTGTATGCTTTATGATATGTGGAATTAGTAGTTTAGGCATGTGATGTTTTATGGATGATGTTTTGTTTTTGTTGATGGATATGATGTTTATGATTATGAATGGTTTGATGTCATATGATGTTGCAATCATGGTGATTTTGCTCATGGATATGATGATGAATGGTTCAATTAGGGTTATTGATGTGGTCTATAATATGATGTTTATATGATGTTTGATTATAAATGGATAGGATGATACTTATGATATGATGTTAAATGGTGTGGTTCATGATGTTTTGATCATAGATAGATATATGATGTGGTTCATGGATATGGTTCACAATGTTGTGTTCATCATTGATGTTTGTATATGATTATGGAGATGTGATGTGATTATGGTTAAGGATTTAAAGAAAATACATAAATTAAGTTAAATAACAAACTACATGGAGGGAAAAGAAATGAGAATCATGAGACATATGTTCACATAAACCAATCATGAGATGATAAGGAAAAAGTATGATGCATTTTCATTGGTATGAACAAAATGAAACCCAAAGTTAGATTGACTTTAGGAAACATAAGCCTTTCAAATAATTCACATTTGCATGCTTAGGTTGATAAAAAGGTGTCTTGATCACATTATTTTGAGTAAGATCAAAATATCTTGATTTATAGATAGTATAAGGGGGATGTAGATATTAAGAATATAAATAAAATGGGTGATAGAGAAGGTAACCTTATGTGGGTTAGTTTTCCCCTTCTATAGGTGACCTAAGAACCATAATATACTAGTCTATGTCTTAGCGTGAGGTGTAGACTGATCGATGGGGGAAGTGTACTAATGCTAGATATGAAAGTTGATTGCAGCTTTCTTGGAATAACTTATTCTTATTTTGATATAGGGTCTTTTGTTTTTTCTATTCATTTTGATAGGTTTGTGAGCTTGATTAGTGTGGGAAGCTTCAAATGATTTATTTTGACAAATATAACTTAGCCATCCTTCAAGGGAGTGGTCTAAGTTTGGATTTATTTTATTTTGGTAGTTGTCTTCAAGGGAGAAGTCTATCTTTTAAGAAATTTAGAGATTTTTGTGTAGTTGTCCTTTAAGGGAGCAGTTTATAGTGCTAAAAGTATGTGACCCAAATAATATTTGGGTATCCCAAATTATTTTGATGCTAGTTTTAGACATGGACAATTCTATTTAGGCTTAGAGGTTTACCTTTATGATGGTAAAATAATTTAGCACAAAGAGGTTAATGGTAGGTGAAAGGAATGGTTTGAGAAACAATGACCATGGGATTCTATTTGGTTAGAGATGAAAAGTATTCATGAGAACCATGCCATGGGTAGAGCCTGGTATCCATATTTATGATTAAACTATCAATATGATGGTTAATCACATGGTTCTATATTATAATCAATTGTCCTCAAATGGGTAGGGATAGGTGAATGAAGGTGAAAATCTCATAAATCAAGGGATGAGTTTAAGTTAGAAAATAAGGTGAGTTTGATCCTTGTTTTAACAAAAGAAAGGAGGTAGATGCAAAGCATTGAGAGGTTTATGTTCTAGTTTGCCTTCAAGAAAGGACAAACAATAAGATCCTGATCCATACTTATGGGTTATGATGAGGGTCCAAGTCAATTGAAATAAAATTTGCCTCTTTTGATTTTCTTAATGTTGGTTACATGTTGGTTTTTCTTTAGGATGAGGTCTTTGATATTGAATTCTCATTATTTTAGGTATTTTTTATAGGTTCACTTGATTCACTTTTGAAAGACACAATTATGGTTAAGTACTGCAAGGTGATGCTCATCGAGTAACTCAAGTCATGCTAGACGTTCTTGATGATAGTCAATCTTAGAAATGATCTCTTACAAAAACATGCAAAGAGAGGGATTTTGGAATTCAAGAGGTAAAATTACCTCTATTATGTCATGTCCCCTTTTTCGTGGACATTGATAGACTTGATGATTAGCCTATTATGTGACCTTCGTAGGCTAATAGGATGGATAGAGGGTCATAATGGAGCTTGGCTTGAATTTGATTCGCAGAATTTCTACATTTTGGTTTTCATTCAGGTTATTTTAGACACATTGGGCCTAAGCTCCTATTATTTAGGGATATTTGACATGCAGTGGAGCACCCTTATTTTGGTATGGTCATGTGTAGAATCATCCCCTGATTCACTAGCTTCGATCGGTTTGAGAATCTGACATGTATTGAGGGAGATTAATATTTGATTGATTTAATCAAATATTAATTATTTAGCCTATTTTTAATTAGAACCCCTAATTCTAATTTAAGAAACCCTAATTAGGGCAAGCATATATTTTTGAGGGTATAAGGGTTTCTCATGGAGGCCATTATTGATTATGCATTGATTATTGATTATTGATATTGAAGAAATTCTTCTGTGAAGACTGAGCCAAGGGTTCCAGGATTCCATTGCAGTGGAGAACGTCAACTCTTCATTGTGTGTGATTTAGAGGCTATAAGATATCAGCTGATTTATTGCCAAATTGCGAGTAGCTTCATATAGAAGTTATCACAGAGGTACAGATTTGAGATATAACTTCACACAGAAGTTATCATAGTGTTTCAGGGAATTTGAGAGATAACTTCACATAGAAGTTATCACAGTAATTCAAGTATTTTATTTTATTAGTTGTTATTTAATAAATTATACAGATAGAGATATTCTGTATTAGAATAGTATATCTTCAGATCAGGGGTGAAAACAGATAGGTTGTGCTTATTTGGCGGCTGTACGAAGTCTGTACAGGTCCGTACAGATCCAGGCAGAGACCGACCATGACAAAAAGAGATCCCCAGTGACTGACATCAGCCGACTGGAGACCGATGTCGGTAGTGAAGGACTGACAGAGACCGACGTCAGAAGTATATCGACCGACGTCGGTGACTGTGTGTTTGACACAGCAAGCTGAGACATACAGATTCAAGCTCAAGTGCCAGATTTGCAAAAGTTAATCAAGGTTTTAAGGCCGTATCTGAATATTCATTTTATGCATGACTGAGGACATCTATTGTAACCATCTAGACAATAATAAGATTAGTGATTTGCCAGTTAAGAGATTTACTGTGGTTTTCTTGTTATTTGAATTTATTCTGCAAATTCGTATCTTTGTTCAAAACTTTTGTGTTTCTATATTCCCTGTTTGAAGGGGATATTACAGTTGTTCAGAGCATTTTGCTTGGAAAAAGGAGCCCCTAAATAAGGGACATCACAGTGGTATCAGAGCTTTTGACATTTTATATTCCCTATTAGAAGGGGATATCACAGTGGTATCAGAGCTAATGTCTTGCCATCCTGTTGGGTAGTTTGGGTATCAGTATGGCTTTAACAGGTGTCAAAGATTTGGAAGAAGGAATGCACAATGCTAAGAAGAAGTTAGATAATCCATTCCAACAAGTAGATGACATTCTAAAAACTCTGGAGGAGTTAGAAATTTATTTAAGCAAGGTTGAGCAGTCAAATTCTTATGAGATGTAAAGAGCGTTATCTCCAGTGTTTGATTCGTTAGTGAAGCCCCGATTATTGAGACATCATGATGAGGTGGTAAGACTTGCAACTCTCTCTTGTATTAGTGAAATCATGAGGATAATCACTAGCTTTAATTTTTATGATGATCGGATTATGAGAGAGGTACTTCATGCCATGGTAAAGAGCTTCGAAAAGTTGGATGACATTAGAGACCCTCATTTCTCAAAGAGGGCAAGATTACTTGAAACATTTGCAAGGTATGCATTTGAAAACATTATGATGTTAGTAGGTTGTATTGGTGGCATTCGCAAGATGTTTAAAATATTTTGGAATATTTTAGATGAGTTTCATTCCAGTGATGTATTAGCATCAATGCACTCTATCATGTTCACAATCTTGTTTGAGGAGGAGGATAAAATCTCTAAACTTTTGGCAGAAGATTTATGGTATGTCTGGACAAAGGAGAAAAATGTCTCACCTAGATCCGGTATGTGGTTAAAGAGTTTAATTGATAGGCCTAAGGATCGTAGTACTTTCCCTATGACATGCAGAAGTTTGGATGATGAGTTTGACAGACATGCTGATCCAATACAGGGAGACATTAACACATCTTCAGGTAATGATTTATCTTCATTATCTTCATAGGTAGGAGCAGTTGGGGATGTTGTGGATGAGCTTTGTCTTAAGGTGAGTTTAGCTCAGGTGTTAGTTAGTGAGGATGAGCCTGACGCTTGCATTCAGAGTGTGGAGCTATACTCAGAGGTTAGTACATTGAGTATTGGTGATGAGTATGTTTTTGTAGCTGCTGATGAGGAGCATGTTGTTGAGGTTGACACACATATTCAGGATTTGGGAGTACCTGATTTTGATGAGTTTGAGATACCAGTGGAGTCAAGTCTCCAGATTGATTCTTCTCACACAGATGATAGTGTGGTACAGTTGGTTGTGCCGCCTTTACAGAGGGATCAATTATGGGATGGATTGGCACCATCTTTTGTAGATGGGATTGACAGTTTGTCGGTGCATGACTTAGAGTAGGAGTTGATTAGATATGCTGACCACAGTAGGGGTACAGTGTGTGGATTCTCCATACTTGGCATAGTCCCATTTGGGAGTTGTTGCAGAGTTAGAGCATGCCTTCCGCATAGCATGGTGGAAGGTGTATATGATATTTGTGATCTTGGAGTTTGGTTGAGTTGCATTCGCTAGTTTGATCATGGATTCCTCCTTGTTCTACTTTTGATGATATTACAGGTACTTGCATTGATTTACAGATGTGTAGAGCATAACTATATTTTGGATCCAGGTGGATCGAGTGGTTCATTGTTCTCAGATTGCTTGGGGACAAGCAATTTTTGGAGGGGTAGATTGTCATGTCCCCTTTTTTGTGGACATTGACAGACTTGATGATTAGCCTATTATGCGACCTTCGTAGGCTAATAGGATGGATAGAGGGTAATAATGGAGCTTGGCTTGACTTTGATTCACAGAATTTCTACATTTTGGTTTTCATTCAGGTTATTTCAGACACATTAGGCCTGAGCTTCTATTATTTAGGGATATTTGACATGCAGTGGAGCACCCTTATTTTGGTATCGTCATGTGCAGAATCATCCCCTGATTCACTAGCTTCGATCGGTTTGAGGATCTGACATGTATTGAGGGAGATATTAATATTTGATTGATTTAATCAAATATTAATTATTTAGCCTATTTTTAATTAAAAACCCTAATTCTAATTTAAGAAACCCTAATTAGGGCAAGCATAACTTTTTGAGGGTATAAGGGTTTCTCATGGAGGCCATTATTGATTATGCACTGATTATTGATTATTGATATTGAAGAAATTCTTCTGTGAAGACTGAGCCAAGGGTTCCAGGATTCCATTGCAGTGGAGCACGTCAACTCTTCATTGTGTGTGATTTAGAGGCTGTGAGATATCAGCTGATTTATTACCAAATTGAGAGATAACTTCATACAGAAGTTATCACAGAGGTACAGATTTGAGAGATAACTTCACACAAAAGTTATCACAGTGTTTCAGGGAATTTGAGAGATAACTTCACATAGAAGTTATCAAAGTAATTCAAGTATTTTATTTTATTAGTTGTTATTCAATAAATTATACATATAGAGATATTCTGTATTAGAATAGTATATCTTCAGATCAGGGGTGAAAATAGATAGGTTGTGCTTATTTGGCAGCCATACGAAGTCCATACAGGTCCGTACAAATCCAAGCAAAGACTGACCACGATAGAAAGAGATCCCTAGTGACCGACATCAGCCGACTGGAGACCTACATCAGTAGTGAAGGACCGACAGAGACCGATGTCGGCAGTATATCGACCGACGTCGGTGACTGTGTGTTCGACACATCAAGCAGAGACATACAGATTCAAGCTCAAGTGCCAGATTTGCAAAAGTTAATCAGGGTTTTAAGGCTGTATCTGAATATTCCTTTTATGCATGACTGAGGACATCTATTGTAACCATCTAGACAATAATAAGATTAGTGATTTTCCAGTTAAGAGATTTACTGTGGTTTTCTTGTTATTTGAATTTATTCTGCAAATTTGTATCTTTGTTCAAAACTTTTGTGTTTCTATATTCCCCGTTTGAAGGGGATATTAAAATTGTTCAGAGTTTTTGTAGGAGGAAATGGAGCCCCTAAGTAAGGGACATCACATATTTTGAAGACCAAATAGAAAGGGTTAACACACATAGAAGTTCAAATTCTAGTGTGATAGGCCCATAAAGCAAAAAAGATGTGTAAGTGCCAATCTCGACCTGAAACACTGACTACTTTGGTTAGCATTTCATTAAGGATTTTGTTAGAGGCTTATATATATTCATTTTCTTACAGATGGTAAGGCAAGGAAAATCTTAACTTAATGATAAATGCATCACAAAGACCTTAGACTTTCTAGTTCTTGAAATATTTACCATTATTAGTGATGATTTTAAGGGGAACACTAAAACAATAGATGATGTGATGGTTGGTGAAGTTGATAATCTTCTCAACTTTGATTGAGATGAGAGGAATAAATTCCACCCACCTAGTGAAATACTTGATGATAGTAATGATAGATTGGTGACATTGTGATGAATGAGGATTACTTTCCCCAATGAGATCTAGGCCCCATTGTGAGAATGGACAAAAGTCTGTAGATACTTGGAATCCATGGGTAGGTGCATGGTGTAAATTAGTGTGTTTTTGACATTTGACACACTTATTTACATAATTGTAGTAGTCTTGGTTGAATGTAAGCCAATAGTAGCCAAGGTGAAGAATGCATTTAGTGATAGCTAAACCACTAAAGTGTCCTCTATAGATTTTGTCATGTGTTTCCTTGATGGCATGGGAATCTTCATGATTGCGAAGGAAATATATAAGGAGGCCATCAAAGTCATATTTATAAAGGATTCCCCATAGTATGGTATAATGAGAGTTACTCTGAATAAAGGCTCTTTGGGCATTCTTAAAGAGATTAGGAAGAACTATATCAAGGTTGAGGTAATCAAAAGTTTGTTCATACCATATGTTATATGGAGATACTTCCACACTAAAAATGGTAGGTAGGTTGAAATGGATATAAGATGGGGTAATAAAACAATGGATGGTAATAAAGAGTTTAGAGTTAGAAGGTTGAGATGGGATTTGGGAAGTAAGGGAAGCCATTGTATCTATGAACTTATTGTAGATCATGGAACAGACTAGATAAGGTAATGTTCGAATGATGCTAAGAGTACATCTACTAGGTATTTATACTTTAGTAAAAAATCATTCTTACACTGGTAAGTTTTGTTGACCTCATTGACCATAAGTTAGGAATCACCAAAGACACTAATTAGCTTGACTCCCAAGGCTAGAGCGATTTAAAGACCTAAGACTAAATCTTTGCACTTAGCCACATTGTTGGTGCATTTAAACTCAAGTTTAAAGGAAAGGTAGAAAGGTTCACCATAGAGAAGAATGAGAATAACTCCAACAACCCCACTACATTGGCATTTTGAGCCATCAAAGAACATGGTCATTTAGTAGGTAGGATCTTGAGAAAGAGTCATAATAGACTCATCTAGAAATGAAATAGGAAGTGGTTAGTTGTCTAGTAGAGTATCTTTGACCAATTGGTTAGAAATGAATTTTCCTTTAATCAACTTCTACTGAAGGAACTCAAAGTCAAACTCAGCGAGGAACATGAGCCACATATCCATACACTAGTTTTGGTATGGTTTAGAGTGCATGTACTTGAGTGGATCAGTGTTAGTGATGACATAGGTTTTATGATCTACAAAGTAGTGATGAAGTTTGGAAGCCACAAAGATGAGCTAAAGGAAAAGTTTCTCGAGATAGGTATACTAAGTCTTGTACTCTATAAGTGTTTGACTTATGTAATAGATGACTGACTCTTTATTTTGTTCATCATGATGAGTGAGCATTACCCCTAAGGAATGATCAATGGCAAAAATATAAAGCTAGAAGGGTTGATCCTCTTTAGGAGGGGTCAAAATAGGTGGAGAAAGAAGGTATTCTTTGAGTGAATCAAAGGCTTGTTAGTAGTCTTTAGTCCACTTAAAAGATGTGTCTTTCTTAAGGATATGGTGAAAAGGTTGGAATATATCTGATAATTGATAGATGAAGCAATGAATGGATTGGATCTTCCCCTATAGGATAAAGAGTTGCTTAAGGTGGGTTAGAGGTGGCATTTCCAAAATTGCTCTGAATTTAGCAGGGTCTACATCGATTCCTTGAAGGGAGACAATAAAGCTAAGAAGCTTCCCAAAAAGGACCCAAAAAATACTTTTCTTAGGATTGAGTCTAACATGGAAATGGATAAGGCATTCAAAGATGATTTTGGGAACATCTAGATGATCCTTATGATATTTGGATTTCCCAAAGAGATCATCCATATAGACCTCTATGATTTTATGGATGAGGTCATGGAAGATGTAGGTCATCACACATTGGTAGGTTACACCAACATTATTTAGACAAAATGGCACAAAACTGTAGCAAAAGGTTCCCCATGGGGTCATAAAAGAAGTTTTATGTTTATCTTTGGGGGAAATCAATATTTTATCATATCCCAAGAAATTGTCCATGAGAGATAGCATCTTGTGGCCAGCTGTAAGATCAACAAGTTGGTCAATACTAGGCAAAGGAATCTCATCCTTTAGGCAAGCAAGGTTGAGGTCACAAAAATTGATACAAAGGCAAAGTCCCCCTATGTGTTTGGTGATTGGAATGGTGTTAGAGACCCATTAAGGATAGTCAATGCCTTGAATGAAGTTGATAAATAAGAGGCATTGAAGATCCTCTTTTACAAGGAGGGTGATGTAAGGTTCTATCATGTGAAGCTTTTAAATGATAGGTTTAGCATTGAGATGGGTAATGATGTTATGGAGAGTGATAGAAAGGTCAATTATAGGTATATCCTAATAGGACCAAGTAAATGTTAAGCTATAGTCATGAAGGAAGGAAATCTAATCTTGTTGCTCTACAAGATTCAAGGATTGTCTAATCTTGACAATACAGGGGTTATCCTTAGTACCCAAATTGACATCGATGGTAAATTCATTAAACTTTTTTTTTTCTCATGAGGAAGGGATTTATGGATAGAGGAATCCCTCATACCAATGTAGGTAAGAATAGAATCATCCTCCTCATGTTGAATGGTGTTGATGGTAGGAGAACCATTTTCTATAATTTTAGGATGGATGAGGGGAAAGGTTTTCATTCGACCACCCTTTTGATAGCTTAGGGATCTGAAACTAATGGTATTAAGAAAAAAAGTTAGATGGGATGATATGGAAATACTCAAACTTTGAAGGAGATGGGATTGGTGAGGATGGGGCATACTCATCAATGGTGGTGATGGGTTTAGGTGAAGTGGGTTCTTTAGGTGGTATAAACCCAAGGCCAAATAAATCATGAGGGTTTTGGGTTTTGATTATGTGTAGCTCATGAGGTCCCTATTTGTAAAGGCCAAGGACAAACCCATTCCAAGCACATCTGTGAAGGTATGCTTTGGCAAATGCAAGTTTGTTTAGATAGGAGAAGTCAGAGGTGAATGGTTTGATATGGGGGGTGGTAGAGGAAGAAAGAAGTGGATGGTGAAGCCACCCATAGATGATGTTAGTTTGATGATTGGGTGGTTTGAAAGGGTTGATGGTTCTAATGTTAGGGTTATAACTAGGATCATGAGTGAGGTTTCCATACTCTTGAGGAGTAGGAAAGGCATCCAAGCCAAAAAATGGTATTCCCCCAGTGAGAGATGTTGGAACATAGGTTCCAAGGGGTCCTTTGTAGGGATCTATGAAGAAGGGATGGATGAGCTTATTGAAGCTTCATTGAATATAAGGGTGGAATTATTGGTAGTTGGTGGTGAAGTGGATAGATGAGGAAGAAGAACATCATCAGGTCATACATCATATTGTAAGATGTAAAAGGAATAGGATCAGCCAATATGGTGATGACATGACCTTTGTGTTCATATTTGGTTTAATGATGTAAAGTGGAGGGGATACAACTCATGTCACAGATCCAAGGGTGTCCAAGTAAAACATTTCATTAGAACTTGTCCTCTTCAACATAAAAGAGTTTTGGAATGGTGTGAGGTCCCAAGAAAATGTGGAGAATAATTATTCCCGAGGTAGTAGCCATAATATTATTGAAGGAGAGAAGGACCACTATAGCCTCATACATGATGTTCCTTGGCAACTCAAGTTAGTCATAGGCATGGGAGTAGATAATGTTGATACTATCTCCTCTATCAATCATCACTCTTTTGATGTAGGTTTGATTGATATATGTTGTGATGAAGAGGGGAGGATTGGGATCCTCAAGATGCACAAAAGGTATTTCTAAATCCTTAAAGGTGACTAGAGTGAAAAGTTGAAGGGCTCTAACAAAGGCTACAAGAGGTTGACTATATTCAGTTTGAACATCTATGGATTGTGGAATCTATATCAGTGTTTGATGGTGAGGAGGTGAGATGATGATTAATTCATATAATCTCATTTGCACTAGAGTTTGGTGAAGTTGTTTCATCACTGCACGTAGAATAGTTTCAAAATGGTTGGAAGGAGATGCACCCAAAATAAATACTTTGGGTTCTATTAAAAGGTGGAGGGGTAGAAGGGTATGTCTATAGAATGGACACTTTAGCCTTTCCCTTATCCTTCCACTGGGCCCAAGATCGGTTACCCATATGAATGGTGTGGATAAGAGGAAGTGTTGATTTAGATAGCTGCTTTGATTTCTCACTCTTAGGTGAGAGTGGGGGAGTAGGTAAGTGTTGGGTAGGTTATATTGGTAGTTGTGTTGGTAATGGGATCAAAGGAGGTTCATATAATAATAGATTATCCTCATCACATAGGCTATGGACAAGTGTTTAGAGAGCTTTACAATTATTCATATCATGTCTAGGATTCCTATGGTATAAACAAATCAAATTATCATTGAACCATGTTGGTTTAGGACGTGAAGGCTCAAAAGGTTTGATTGGTGGTAGGGTTAAAGAAGAGGTTTGCAATAACCTTTTTAGAATGGTTGAATAGTATTCAATTAAATGTGTTGGGGGTGATAGGTTTTTGGTTTTAAAAGTGGGAGCCTTCTTGAAAGTAGGCTTCATTGCAAAAGTTGTGGGTTGTGGAATATTTTTGGTAGGTTGGTTAGGTTGGGATTGTTTGGTTGGTTTAGAGGTGGAGGATTGGGATGATGATAGTTTGGAAATAGGTGGGAAGGTAGAGGTGGATATGTTAGTTAAGAATGATGGATTGTTTGATAATTTGGGTGAGGTGGGTGTAGGTAAATAAAAAGGAGAGGGTTTACTAGATGAAAAATAGGTAATTGTAGGAGGGTTCACCTTCTTGGTAGAAGGATGAGCTCTTGGGATGGTAACAGGATGGGGTCCTAAAATTGAAGGTAAAAGAGAAAGGGGTGATATGGGTCTAGTTCGATATGGTTTGGGTGGTTCTACCTTTTTGATAGGATTAGTCAAAGGTTTATTTGGTGGACTAAATTGGATTAAGTCCAACTTCAAATATGCGTGAGCTAAACTAGGATTAGGAAGGATTCCTAGGTTCTTGATGGGTTTGGTGAGAGAGGTGTTGGGTAATTAAGCAATTTTAGATGGAAGTGGGTTGGATGGCTCCCCTATGGTTTTAGATGAAGAAGTATTTGAGGGTGGATGTAAGTGTCATGTCCCCTTTTTAGTTGACATGTGCAGAGCAGATGATTAGCCTATTATGCGACCCTCGTAGGCTGATGAGATGGATAGAGGGTCTTGATGGAGATGGGTCGGTTTTCATTTGGGCTCTTTCGGACATAAATTAAGGGAGATATTAATATTTGATTGATTTAATCAAATATTAATTATTTGATCTAATTTTAATTAATTATTAATTATTAATTAATTATTAATTATTAATTATTGGGTCTAATTTTAGGATCCTAATTCTAATTTAAGAATTGGTCTAATTTTAAGACCCTAGTTCTAATTTAAGGAAGCCCCAATCTAATTTAAGGGAATCTAATTTTAGCAAGCACACCTTTGGAGGTGTATAAGAATATCTCATGGGAGAGAGTTTGTATTCATGCTTATTATTTTGATATTGATTCTTGTTAAGAAATTCTTCTGTGAAGACTGAGCCAAGGGTTCCAGGATTCCAATTGCATTGAAGAACGTCAACTCTTCATTGTGTGCGATTCAGAGGTTGTGAAAGATCAGCCGATCTATTGCCAAATTGAGAGATAACTTCACCCAGAAGTTATCATAGTAGTAAAGGTATTTGAGAGATAACTTCACTCAGAAGCTATCACAAGGGTTTACAAGTTTTTTCATTATTTTTGGGTTTTGATTCAAAAATTATCCAGATATAGATATTTTGTATTAGCCCATAATTCTACAGATCAGGATCAAGCATACAGGTTGTGTTATATCAGCGGCCGTACGAATTTCGTACAGATATGTGAAAATCCGTATGCATCAACAGAAAGTTCAGGTACCGACATTGGTGAACAGATACTTAAAGAGACCGACATTGATCGACATACCACCGACATCAGTGAGATAACGACTACAGATCGACCGACGACGACAGTATAACCGACGTCGGCGACTGTGTTTTTTTACACAGCAGGCTGAGACGAACCAGATTCAGAATTATTTCCCAGTTTGTGGAATATTTAGGCTATTCAGGCCATACTTTCAATATTCTTTGTATACTTGACAGAGGATCTCTATTGTAAGCTTATGAGCAAATAAATAAGAGTTTATATTGTGATTTATTTATCTATTTGAAGATATTTTTGCAAAAATTCAGATAAGCAATTCAGAGCTTTGTTTTGATATTTGAAGGGATATTACAGTGGTATCAGAGCTTTTGTGCAGATAAAAAGAGCCCCTAAGTAAGGGACATTACAGTGGTATCAGAGCTTTTGTGCAAAAAAAGAGCCCCTAAGTAAGGGACATCACAGTGGTATCAGAGCTAAATCCTGCCATCCTGAGGGTTTGAAAATCTTATGCAGCCACAAGAGTTGGGACCACACAAGTATAACACACACAGTAGAGCTTTGCTTGAAGGTACCCAGTTGTTAGAATAATAGCGGATTATCATGAGTAATAGGCGTGAGGGTAGCGCACCCAGGGGCCACCGACATAATGATGATCTGGGTACTAGAGAAACCTACCATGAGATGACACAGGCATTATAGGCACTAACTACTATGATAAGGATGATGAACCCACCTGATAGACAGAATGGGGACCAAGGTGATAACAGAGATGTTACGGTTAATTAGAGACCCCGATAGGCGCACTCCAGAACAGCAGATAGACCTACATGTCCTACGTTTGTGCAAGAAGAACCAAAAGTTCTAGTAGAGGAGGAGGCAGGAGATTCCTCATTTGCAGATGTTTACCTGGCTGCAGATGATGAGTGGAACTTATTACCTCCTCATGTTCAGGAGAGGATGACCTTTGATCATTTTGTTAATCTAAGGAGAGAGCACTACAGATTGGCTAGACAGGACAAGAGACCTAGACACCAGAACAATGATCTTAAGCATGCTACGAGTAGGCTCACACTCACGATGTTCGACGGTAGTGGTAAGGTCACAAGGCAAGCCTGGGTTAGTAAGTTGGACACCTTTCTCACATTGCATCCAATGGCTGAGGCAGATGCTATCAGATATGCGACACTACATCTTGAGGGAGTAGCTCATGATTGGTGGCACCACGGGATGGTGACACTCCATCATGATCAGATAACTTCTTATCAGGAGTTTGTGGACAGGCTGGTAGAGCATTTTGATAGGAGGGATCCAGAGTCCTATTTCTGAGAGTTGGCATAGTTGAGCCAAAGCGGCAGTCTAGAGTCTTACATTGGTGACTTCCAGAAGTTATCAGTTATGGTTTTTGACATTTCAGAGAGGCGACTAGTAGTACTCTTCATGGAGGGATTGATATAACCATTGAGAGGTTGGATCAAAGGCTTTGATCCTCCTTCATTATAGGAAGCTATGAAGAAGGCACGCAGTATGGAGATGGCAGCCCCATCAAGTAGATCTAACTCCAGAGGTACTTCTTCATCTAGAGACCATAAGCACTCCAACGGGGATACAGAGAGACCGGATTTTAACATAGATAAATCCGGGGTTAAAATGATTCAAAAGCCAATCCAACAGCACCACCTTTGGATCGTGAGGCACTTAATGATCTATGCAGGAACAAGCTTTGCTTTTACTGTAAAGGTCCATATGATATCCATCATGATTGCCCTTTGAGGCCTAAGGGCAAAGCAAATCGTGTGATGTGGGTGTATTATGAGGATGTGGAATCAGAAGATTCCGAACAATAGGATAGTTTTGAGGAGGTAGAGGCTTTAGAGCCTAAGGCAGAGGCAGATTTAGAGCTTCATATAAAGGAGGCACGCTTATCCAGCATTCAGTCGAATGAGTCATTCAGACTCTGTGGAGTTTTGGCAGGGCAGAAGGTCACCACCCTTCTTGATACAGGAGCCACACATAATTTCATAGATGCTAGATTTGTGGAGAAGCGTGGACTCACTACCGAAGATTTTGAGGGCATTAGAGTTAAGGTAGATGATGGTCACACTCTTAGGTGTGAGCGTATGATTAGAGACCTCCCATTGCGCTTGAACAACTATGAGTTCAAGGCTAATTATATGTAGTGAACATGGGGGACATAGAATTAGTCTTGGGTATGAAGTGGCTTCATTCATTTGAGGAAGTTACTCTTCATCTCAAAGACATGGAGGTTCATTTTGAGATTGATGAGAAAACACATATTCTTAAGGCAATACGGGGCAGCAGCTTCAAACATATGTTTTTCATCAGATGGAGATGCCTATACTACATGACATGATAGAGTGCGATGATGAGTGCACATTGGCACCAACACAGGAGAGATATGAGGACGAGCTTTGTCTTGAGGTGAGTTCAGTTCAAGAGTTAGCACATGTGGTAGAGTCTCAACTTTCTTTTACAGGTGGGTCACATGTTGATGACGATATGCGTACAGAGGACAGAGGTGTTGTGACACCATTGGATGAGAGTGGTGATGGACAGGGCCTGGAGTTTGTGTTGGTTGACAGCACTGTAGATCGAGACTTCATTTGGGATTCAGGTGGATTGATTGGTCTATCATTCAGCGATTGCTTGAGGGCAAGCAATTTCAGGAGGGGCGGATTGTCATGTCCCCTTTTTAGTTGACATGTGTAGAGTAGATGATTAGCCTATTATGCGACCCTCGTAGGCTAATGAGATGGATAGAGGGTCTTGATGGAGATGGGTCGGTTTTCATTTGGGCTCTTTCGGACATAAATTAAGGGAGATATTAATATTTGATTGATTTAATCAAATATTAATTATTTGATCTAATTTTAATTAATTATTAATTATTAATTAATTATTAATTATTTATTATTGGGTCTAATTTTAGGATCCTAATTCTAATTTGAGAATTGGTCTAATTTTAAGACCCTAGTTCTAATTTAAGGAAGCCCCAGTCTAATTTAAGGGAATCTAATTTTAGCAAGCACACCTTTGGAGGTGTATAAGAAACTCTCATGGGAGAGAGTTTGTATTCATGCTTATTATTTTGATATTGATTCTTGTTAAGAAATTCTTCTGTGAAGACTGAGCCAAGGGTTCCAGGATTCCAATTGCATTGAAGAACGTCAACTCTTCATTGTGTACGATTCAGAGGTTGTGAAAGATCAGCTGATCTATTGCCAAATTGAGAGATAACTTCACCCAAAATTTATCATAGTATTAAAGGTATTTGAGAGATAACTTCACTCAGAAGCTATCACAAGGGTTTACAGGTTTTTTCATTATTTTTGGGTTTTGATTCAAGAATTATCTAGATATAGATCTTTTGTATTAGCCCATAATTCTACAGATCAGGATCAAGCATACAGGTTGTGTTATATCAGCGGCCGTACGAATTTCATACAGATCCGTGAAAATTCGTACGCATCAACAGAAAGTTTAGGTACCGACATCGGCGAAGAGATACTTACAGAGACCGACATCGGTCGACATACCACCGACATTAGCGAGATAACGACTACAGATCGACCGACGACGGAAGTATAATCGACGTCGGCGACTATGTTTTTTACACAACAAGCCGAGACGAACCAGATTCAGAATTCTTTCCCAGTTTGCAGAATATTCAGGCTATTCAGGCCGTACTTTCAATATTCTTTGTATACTTGATAGAGGATCTCTATTGTAAGCTTATGAGCAAATAAATAAGAGTTTATACTGTGATTTATTTATCTATTTGAAGATATTTTTGTAGAAATTCAGATAAGCAATTTAGAGCTTTGTTTTGATATTCGAAGGGATATTATAGTGGTATCAGAGCTTTTGTGCAGATAAAAAGAGCCCCTAAGTAAGGGACATTACAGTGGTATCAGAGCTTTTGTGCAGAAAAAAGAGCCCCTAAGTAAGGGACATCACAGTAAGTGAGGTTAAGGGTTCTTATATGTTTTGGTAAGGAATCCCAAAATGGTGCCAAAAGGTTGTCCTATCTAGATTTTGTTGAGAAGTAAACTCTAGATTTTGGACCAACTTAGAAAAAGATTTATAGATGGGTTTGATTCCCTGGTCATTTATTTCAAAGGTTAAGCCCATATGTTGAGGTGAAGGAATAGTTTCTTCACCTTTGTCATGGGTGGAAGGTTCTATGGGTTTGAAAGATGGTGACTTTAAGGAAAGAATAGAGGAGATATTCTCTTCCTTTGGAATGATTTCCAAGGAGGGAGTGGTTGGTTCCATGTTAGGTAAGGAAGGTGTGATATTGTGAAGTGAAATAAGGGAGGTGGTTGCTTCCTTTGTTTGGATATCCAAAGGAATGGTAGGTACTTAATCACTTCAATATATGGAGTGGGTAAAGAAGTTTTTGAAGTAATGGTGGCCTCCTTTGGTATTTATATTAAAGGAGAGGTGGGTAAGTCAATAGTCTCATAAATTAAAAGAGGGTACATTTCTTATTTTATTTGGATGTCCAAAGGAATAGAAGAAGATTTTATTACTTCAATAAGTGAAGTGGAAAAAGAGGTAGTTAAGGTAATGGTCTACTCAATTGTAATTTCACTAATATTGGCATTGACCATGTGCACCTCACAAGCGTGAGATGATTCCAGTTGGCTATTGACATGGTTGGTGGAAGACGCATGGTTAGGAAAAAGTTTTCAAAATATGTCTAATAATTGATTTGGAGGTACATTGGGATTATTTAATGCTAGTTCGCCCTTGTAAATCTTGTTTTGGATAATTATTTTAAAGGTATTTCACCTACTAACATCATGTCCAATAATGTGATGGAAGGCATATAGATCATATTCATTATACCAACCAAGTGTGGGGAAAGAAACACCAAATTGTTCGGGAGGTTTGATAGGAGGAAGTTGTATGAGGTTAGATTTAAGCAGTTTATCCAAAACCAAAGCATATGACTTCCCTATGGGAGTATATTGTCTTGGGGTGGCTCGGTTTTGGTTGTGAGTTTGTTGGTTTTATGGGTTTGAAGAATTGGTTTGATTTTGTTAGTTGATAATTGGAGATGGAGCGGGTTTGAGGAAAATCATGTTTATGATTGACTTTGATTTGGTATTGTGATGGTTGGATGGGTTAGTGGTTTTGGTTGAAGAAGGGTCATTGGATTTAAAGCTAGAGCTTTTGTTTCTTAGTTTCAATTTTCCTTCATCTATGGCTCTAATTTCAAGTTTATGTGCCATGGTAAATGCCTCATCAAAAGTTTTAAACGTTTGAACCTAAAGAATTGGAGTAATATGTTTGACACAACCTCGAGAAAAGAGTTAAATCAATTTAGGTTGAGATAAGGAGAAAGAATTTTTTTTGATGAGACCTCTCCATCTAGCTACAAAATCAGCCATTGATTCATCATCAAATTGCCCAATGGAATAAAGATCGGTAATAGAAAACTTTTTAGATATTTGACTGAAAAGTGATTTGAAAAGATTTGGGTAAGTTGAGAAAAGGAAAAGATAAAGTGCTTGGTGAGATCACTACACCAATCCAAGGCTGGTCCAGATAAATACATGGGAAATGTAGGAAAGAGAAGAGCATCGCCATATGCAATCAAATAGCAAGAATGGTGGAATGATATTAAATGTTGTTGGGGGTCCTTCTTACTTTAAAACTTAGAAAACTTAGGTAGTTCCCATTAAGGAGGATAAGGTCAGATGGAAATGGATGGATTAATGGGTTTCTTGTAGATTTGATCATAAGATAGGAGGTTATGAGCTCCCAAAATAGATGATTCAAGATTGGACATTTTATCCATTAACATCTTAACCAAATCTATTTGAGGTTGAGGAAATCCATAATTGTGTGGTAGGTTTGGTTGAGTTTGAGTGGATAAAATGTATGGATAAGATATGGAAGGTTGAAAAGATGCCACATATTGGTACATGGTCATGGAAGGTTGGGATGATGCCACATATGGGTATGTGGGAACAAAAGGTTGGGTAGATAGTTTTATGTATCTTTGTGGATTAGGAACATATTGGTAAGATATCATGGGTGTTTGTTGAGGGATTGACATGGGTTGGTTTTGAGGTGTGGTTGAAGTGGTAGGTTGGGGTTGAGTGGTGACTCTTGTGCTAATGGGTGTGGAAGGGTAAAAGGTATGGAAAGTAATAAAATTTGGAGTGAGGAAAAAATTGGTGGATTGGTAGTGCTAAGGGGAATAATATAAATAGAGGTAAAAGATACCGTCATGGTAGATGGGGTATAAGTAACAAGAGGTAAAGTTTGCTGTACATTGGAGGTGTTGGTTGGTGTAGGAGGTTATTGGTTATTAGTTGAAATGTTGGATTGGGTTTCAGTGGTAGTAGTGGATGGAATATTGATAGAAGAAGAGGCTTGGGTGATCAAAGCTTGGGTAGAAGTAAGACCAACAATAAGAAGGGGAGGCATACCATAGGATGGATCCATAGGAGGAACCAAAGTAGTGGAGGTGTGGTGAGATAAAGTGTTAAGGTAATGTTGGAGGGTTACGATATTGTTATAAAGGAATGTGAAAAAATACGCATTACCCTCAACAATAATTCAAGGAATGGTAGGAGGGGGAGAATGATGAGGAGAACCCTAAACATCTGAAGTATACTCCATGGAGAAGGAGGAAGAAGAAGGTGGTCCTTGGTTGGTTTGATTCCTCAATTGTTGTCTAGTAAAGACCATGAGAGGAATAAAAAGAAATGAAGAAAATTCACACCTCAAACAAAAAGAAAGCAAAATAAAAGAAATCAAGGCAATCCAAACATACACTCAGATTGCATTTAAAACTCAGGATTATTTTTAAATGACTTTTAGCTTATACTTTAGAAAGTGTGAATAAGAAATATAACTTGTAGATCAGGTGCTAAAGAAGAAATCTGATGTTGGTTTTAGGTTATATTTAGGTACTTAAAGAGAATTTGTATTTAGTTTCAGTATGTGGATTGATATTGGGGCCTCACCCCTTAATTTATAAACGACAATGATAAGGTTGTGAGGTGCTTAGCCAAGATATATTGAGTTTCAAATTTTATATTCAATCATAGAACTAAGTTAGTTCTCCCTTTGGTAATGACCTCCAAGTAGGATTGCTGAGAAAGGGTAAGGTTTACTGCTAGGTGATGAAATCCAAGTTGGGCCTTGTCTAAAATTTGTTTTGATGTATTGATTTATTATGTGGTTTGGTAAAGTGTGTGATAACAAGAGTGAATCTACTATTAATTACTTTTATTTTAAGTTACTAAAATGAACTAAAAGAATCAAGTAATCAATGTATTTAAAGGATTTATTTTAAGCACAAAAGAAATTTCAGATTTCGTTGGATGAACATAGAATAAAGGAAGAAAGAAAGAGCACCTAGATGATGAAGTGTCCCACCGAGTGTGCCAAAATATTTCTCTTAATTTTTTCTCATTTCTTAATTTTGGAAGAAGATAAGAAACTAGTAATAAGGGTGTGGTAGAAATACTTGGTTGGTGATGCACGCATAATATAGATGAAGATGAGAACTCCTCTTTGGCTTAGAAAGAATAACCTGTAGATAATAAAGCACTAACAAAAGGGGTCATTAAAAAGATAGTTAAGTGGACTACCTAGTGTGAACTAGATCCAAAAAGCATAAGATTACTAGGAGTTTGTCAAATCACTATTGAGAACAATTAAGTTGAAAATAATAAAGTAAGGTACTTTTATAAAGTAGATGAAATGCAATACAAAAATAAATTAGAATACTTGTTAAAGAAAATGACTAAATATAAAAAAAGTGAGTCAGCACCTATGCTGAAGTGGGTGGAGTTAGGTTCAAAAAATTAAAAAAGGGACTATGGATAGGTAGGAATATAGAAAGTTAGGTTTTTTTGGGGTTAAGGGATTGAAAATAACTTGATTTTCTATCATAGAGATCGTCGAAAGTTTGGTTAACCATCAATGGTTAAGTTGACCATTGGTAGTTGGGTAACCATAGATGGTTGGAAGTGACCATCAGTAGTTGTGCTAACCATCAACAATTTTTTATGGATTCTAGAGATATTCAAAAAGGACAGTTGTAGGTTTGGTCTGAGAGCTGATAATGATTTTGTTAAGGATCTGGTAGTTGAAAAAAAGGTGCAGACAAGTCTGATTAGGTCAGAGGGGTTATAAATCCAATGAAACAAAGAATAAGTACAAATATACCTTTTGCTTGCTAAGTGGATGATGGTTGAAGGCTAGATCAATTTTACCAGAGTAACAATACTTTGGCCTCAAAAGCAAATTCAGTAAAGGTTTAAGTCTCTTTTGCTATTGTTGAGTTGTTGAAAGAAGATTGAATGCTAGAGAGATCGAATACCTATATACAAGAGTGCTTGTGATGATCATGGATCTTTTTCACCTCCTATTTGCCTCTTTTTATAGGCAAAGAGAGATGGAGGATATAAGGTTCCCTAGAGGGTGAGGCTATTGATTTCGATGCTTGGGAGTTCATTAGCACTACATAAGGTGAACACATTTAATTGTGCCTCATTATATCACACATAACTAGTGATGTGTTAGGAAGGTGAGGACCTGACCATCGACAGTCAGGGTAACCATCAATGGTTAAGCTGATCATTGACGATCGAGTGTCTAAAGGCAAAGGGGTCGAAAATGGGTTAAAAAGGTTTAGTTAAAGGTTAAGTTAGTAGGTTGATGAGTTTATCTAACTAGGTGGTCAACTAGTCTCAAGGACTAATGAAGGTCCAAGGCATTTCAACATCTAGAACCACCGTGTGTGGTTTTCTAGTGTCTACAATTACATCTCTCTTTAATTATTTATGTCCTATCTCTTACATATTCTCTCATAAGTCCTATTATAATGTGATTAATACTCACATAACAATAACTTATAATATGCATTATTTGTTCCACTTTATTATTTCCTCACTCACCCTAATTAACTAAGAATCTAATGTGGAACACCAAAGCACCCATGTGAGGAATAATTTATCAACAATCCCTCCCTTAGTACGAACATGGGGAGAGGAACTATGTAGACTCAAGATCTCTAAATTTCCCCCCATCCCCCACCTCTGCAATTTTAACTAGCAGACATCAGTACTCTGATAATACATTTAATTTTACATTGAATTGGAGAGATTATTACATTAAAAGAGCATCATACTTGCTTTATTGAAAAAAATGTCTTCGAAGATTTTTTTTATGTTTTTGACAAAAGTCGACTGATGCTCAAAAAGATATAATAATGAAAGACACACAAATAACGATTCAAGATACAAAACTATCAACTATTAATACACCCAAAAAAATGACTATGACAACACTATAGACTTTTAAAAAAACTACTTTATAAACGACACTTATGACTTAAAGAATAATAATTAAACAAAATCTAATAAAAAATAACTCACATATTTTATTTTATTATTTAACATTATTGAAAAGTGACAAATATTAAAAAAATGCTAAAAGTACTTTAACAAATAAAATTAATTTAAACTTATACAAAGATAAAAAAATTCTTATACAAAACAAAAAAATTAAAAAAATGAATTAAAATTATACCATATAATAATAAAAAACTAAATATAAAAAAGTATTGATAAAAAACAAAAACTTAAAATAATAAACTAGAAAACTAACATAATAACATAAAAACAAATTTTAAATCTAAAAACTTAAATAATTTTAAATACGTACTCGTAAAACGCGCCCCCACCCGCCAAAACACAACTTAAAACTATACTAAACTAAACTCGTGAAGAAAGAGATGTTTTAATGGAAAAAAACATGTCTTCTTTCTTCACAGGGCTTGACTGGCATTACGGATCATGGAAGGAGTTCGCCATGTCGAGTTTGCTCAGCTCCATGTGCTTGGATTTTATTGGGTTTAATGCTATAGACTGCCGTGGAGAAGGCCGAACTCGCTGCAAGGAAATATTGAAAACAAAAATGCAGCTGCCGTTCCAAGCCGAGAACAAAGAAAGATGTGAGACTACAGATCAAGCTGATCTCAAAACTGCCAAGAAGATATGAGACTGCAGCTCGTTTTGACGTCGGGGTAGCAGATCTTGACACCAAGGGGAGATTAGAAGCGATTGGGCTGAGCGGATTTAGAGTTGAGTCAAGGAGATACGTTGAGGACTGAATGTTCTACTCACCAAAGGAGGAGATTGGGATCTGAGAGGAGCCTCGATACAAACACTGAGCTCAGAAACCCTTCTCCAATGCAAATATATAAATCTGATCCACGGTCATCTAAGTTTAATTTATAGAGTAAACTTACCAACCTTTCTTGATCGATTGTCAATCAATCACCTTTTTTTTAAATTGGTGATTTCTTTATTACCATTTTCACATTGTATCACCAAAAATGCTTCTTTATGTACTCATATGATATGCATTTTGCAAAAATTCTGACTTTTTAATGAAAATTGAAATTAAATTTATGTATCATCTTCACAACATAACACTCCTTGCTCATATGATAAACACCCTACTCATATTCCTCCAATAACCTTTTTACGAAATTGAATTTATCCAACAGATCGATCTCTAATTCCACGTCAACTATTTGATCTTCAAAAATATTTATTGAGAACAAATAACTCCAACTACCAGTCCACCTTGCAACTACAAGACAACATCCCATATTTTCATTAAATCTCAGAAACCATGATAAAACCACAGAAACATGTAAATAAAACTACAATATTTCTATACTGTACGACATTTCATTTTATCGAGTCTCAGCCATCCATTACCATATCATGAAAAAGAGAAGCATCTTCTTTTCGTCATCTCAATAAAATCAAGTCTTAAACCATTTTATGGTGACATTACTTCTTTGTTATTCCCTAATACTTGTGCACAAGCCACCAAAACTAAATTTACATTTTTAGAAGTAGATCCAACAATTGACCTGATTCGTCCATCTCCAATTCAGACATGATGACCAAGATTTCCTTAATAAACCTCATTGAAATGGCATCATGCGTTGATCTAGAGAGATTCAATGTTAGCCATTGCTTAGCAATCCAAAGGTGCCAATGGAATATAATGTGATATTAAATATTATATTTATTATAATATAATAAAAAATGTAAAACTTGAAATGTAATGATTGAAGACCATACATCTCGTTCGAAGAAAGCTTGCATTGTGGGAAACAATAACTGCTTAAAATTATCTCGAAAAATGAATTCTTTACATATTTATATCATTCAAAGGAAAGAAAGATTGTTGCTTAACCATGTAAATGATAAAAACCATTCAATGTGATTGCGACTTATTTGGGACCATTCAAGTTCTATGGTATGCATCGATGTGATCAATGGATGTTTTTAATCATAGAATTGACGGTCATCTCCAAAACATTTTATATCTGTGGATACATTACGTAGTATTGGTAAGGTGTTAAGTTAACATGCAATGAAAATTATAAATTGTTATGGTCAAGTCGATGTTAAATTGTTAGAAGTAATGTATGTAAAACCAATGATTGTTAGAATCATTTCACATTTTGTGCATAAAATTTTAAGTAACAATAATTTGATATTTTTAATGCAGGTAACAGAAGAAAAAAAAGATAATGTGTTCTTTATATGATATAAAATAAAAAGTAGTAAAAATATAGACATTATCATATATAAAATTGGAGAAAGTGAACAAATTCACGATTTGACTTAAAACCCCACACATAGACTGTAAGAAATTAAATCGCCTCCTACTATGATTTATAAATTTTACAATGTAAAATTAGAGCAATAGATTTTACAGTCGTCTTACTCATCAAAATTCCAAAAAATGTTGTAAATGTTTTGATGAATTTTCACAATGAATGACCTATTATATATATCTACTCCTATTGCCTCAAGGTTAAATGTAACAGTCAAAACTTCTTTCTAGTGAATTTATTTCAAGTGATTAATGTGTTAGAGCATTTTTAATGACTAAGTGGTAATTTAACTCTTAGCCTATACTTATAATTAATTAAATAATAATAAGTTATTTATTACCATGAGGTAGAAATCTCATGTAGATTAATAACTATATTATATTTATTTAATTATTTAATACATTTTTATTAAATTGGGACATTAATCATCGAAGGTTTATTCTAGAAATCAATTAACTAGGTTCTTTTATTTATTCAAGATGGTTGGACCTGTTATTTACAATGGTCACCTCCCTTCATATTTACCTATAAATAGGGTTTTAATCCTATGGTGAATAACAACTTGATATCTTGACATTTCCAAGATATTTGGATTATCAAAAGGCTTGTGAAAACTTTGCTGAGAAGAAGTGAGAAGTTGGAGTTGTATTGTGGTAAATTATTTCTTTATCAATGAAAAATCACTCGTTGGATTCTTTACCTCTTTGAAGTTTTTCCAAGATAAATATCGTGTGTAGTGTGCTCATTGATCTGTGTTCTCTATTTATGCTTTGCTTATTAAATCTCTTCTAGATCTACCTTATGTATTGCTTCATTAATAATTTCACCATGGTATAAGAGCACGTGGAGAATATTTTGATCGACAAGCATATCCAACAATTAAAATCTTAACCCAAATATCAATCAAAGTAGTCTATATTCATTTTTAGAAGTTTTTTATAGCTTGGGCAAGTTGAGATGCTATAATACAGCCCTGTGTTTGAATAAATTAAGGAAGTTATTCATGTGATGACCCTGAGTGTGTAAGAGTTGTAGTAGTAGATATTTATCAGTTAAAAACACCTTGAATATCATTCAAAGCATATGTCATTGATTTCTAATTTATTTTTTTCAGTAGTTAAGATGTCATTGTACAACATGCATACTTGAGGAAAAAATTTAACTCATCATTTTCTTCATCAAATTGTCTCCTGAAAGCTCTAATCGCTTAGTTTCACAAATTGAAGACCTCTTGTAAATTTTTAAGCCTTGAGGAGCTCTGGTTCTTCACTTCTAATTTTTCTCTCTCCTCCATTGCAACTTTTGTATAGCCTGGGAGGCTGTAAAATTATATTTTTGACACCAACATTCTTTTTTGAGTGCTTTCCTAGAATTGGAAGGAGATTTTATGGAGATCTACAAAATTTAAAGACCTAAGAACCCTGTGTCTCTCTCCAGCTCCACCCCTGCGTCCTTTTTATATCATTATCATCTACATACAACATATAAAGGTAAGTATATAGTTTATTAAAGTATTTTAAAAATACATTAATTTTTTAATTCCATTATTCCCTGCAATAAAAATGGTGGCCCCCATTTTTATTTAAAAATTTTTTAAACCAAAAAGTAAAAAATATACAAGTTTTATTTACAGATTTAAATTTGCATGAATGTTTTCTCACACACACACACACAATTTTAAAATTAGAAAAAAAAAAATTATATATAATTTTTTGCATGTAATCTTTCAAGCTTTATTATAGAAAAGTTGGCTTTTATCCTTTTGTTAGAATCTTGTAAGGAAAGGGGTCTAGTGTTCAAATCACACCACCGCCAAATTGTTTTTCATCAAATTACTTTATCAAGTGTTTTTTTTCAAAAATTAGTAATTAGACAACTTTTTGGGTCTACGTGCCTCTTCTCACATGCAAAACCCTTGACCCGTCAACCAATTTTTTTTGACATTAACATAGTTAAAGCCTTGTCATTCATAGTCATGCAACTAGTTGATCTTAAGGTTTTAACACATTCTAGATGCATTAGTGTAATCAATTTTCTTTTTGAAGCTTTCTACTCTTATTTTTACACCATTTTAAATAATTGTGGCTAGGTGGTCATTGTGAGTGTGACTCTTTTGACACTTAGTGTTATGTAATTTTATTTCAATTTTTTTCTTTGATTAGTATCTAAATTATATATCTAAATATATTTGCATGCTCAATTTACTTTATTTAAGAAATAGTTCAAAAAAGTTCATTTAAAAAGGTTAAATCATAAAATTGTTCTTATTTTTAGTGTATTTTGCGACACTTATGACACCTTACTTTGTCATAAATTTGAGAAAAAATATTACTTTATCAAGGGTTAATTTGAACAAATAGTGTGTATTTAATTTTTATATTTGTTTTAATTATCAATAAATTTGAAATTCACACTTAAAAGGTTGTTTATTAATTATTTGGATATTTTCATATTTAAAAATCATGGCTTTGCCTCACTTTTCCTTAGACAAATCCCAAATGCTTAATGGAAATAACTATAACATATGAAAATTTTGTGTTAAATCTGAATTCATGGGCTGCAAATTATATAATATTTTTATTATGACTAAGGAAGCTCCATCTGGATGATATGTGACCCCTAAGCTTACCAATGCATCTTTAAAAAAAATACATGAAGCTATGTCTATTATCTTTCAGAGTGTTAAACATGAATTTCTTCTCCACATTGTTAATCAAGTATCTCATTGAAAATCTTGGAAACTTCTTGAATCCATGTATGAGGGCACTCATCTATCAAAGATCATTAAGTTAATCCTTGAATTGCTAATAACACCTATGAAGGTTGATAAAAAAGTTATGATTTTTCTAGTTAAAATTAAGAATATTAAAGATCAATTAGATGGTTGTAATTATTATTTAATTCAAGCTCAGTTTATTTATTTTATCATTCAATTGAATATTCATGCAAAATTTAGAAATTTCATTACAATGTTCAATTCTAAATATCAAACTAAGCAAGATATCTCTGACCTTACCATTTTATCTATTATCCTAATTCAAGAAGAGAAAATAATGAATAATTTTCATTCAAAAGAGAATGCCACTCAGGCACTTCTCACCTTAAATAATGTTTCTTGTAACAATAAAATCAGGAATTAAAAACTAACTTATATAAAGGCAAAAATGGGAACAAAAAATTTAGTAATAAGAAACATAAACCTAAATTCAATAAAAAAATATAATTTGTGTGATAAATTTAGTCGTAGAAGGGAAACATGTTATAAAAATAAGGATAAAATTAACAATCAATCTTCTAAAAATAACAAAAGTAAAAAAAAACTAATAAAAAAAAGTAGAAGAATCAAAACTCTAATCAAAATAATAATCATAATCAAAATGTTATTGCTTTATATGTTCTTTTATTTGCTTCAAATGAAAATGAATAGACTTTAGATAGCAGTACATCTTACCATATTACATGCTTATCTGATATTTTTTATGATTCTAAATATATCTCTAAAATAATTTATTTAAGAGATAATTCATTTTTAGAAGCAATTAAATATAGAAAATAAATATTTTCAAATGTTATTATTAATGATGTTTTTTATGTACCTAAGTTTTAAAAAAAATATATCAATCCATATGTAGTTCTCCCTTTGAAATTTCTTGGTGTAATTGTGATATTAGAATGCAAGAAATGCTAAATTGAATAAGCTTGAGGTGATTAGGGACTAGTGAAAAGATTTAGATGTGCTTAGGACTATACTAGATGGTTGTATGCAGAGAATAAGGAAGATTACCTGAGTGGTTTCACTTGTATTCTTGCTTACTTGATAATATTTGCCAACCCCCTTTCCAAATAATCTTTGAATGGGTTTTTATAGGGATCTATTGGTTATGGATTGAATTTTCTTGTGTTAGGATGACAAGGTTAAGGATGGGAAACTAGGAGGAATTGACCATTGGGTCAAGAAATGATCTTGGACAATAGTGTCGAATGTGGACAATAGTGGCACTGGCACTCCTATCCTAGTTGAACACTATTGTCCTAGCTAGACATGACCTGGGGGGATGGATTAGTCATGAAGATAGGGTCTTGGGTCAGCTAAGATTAGGTCTATAAGGCTACATATGACTAAGAATTAGTTAAAATAAGCCTATGAGGGTCATGAAAGCAAGAAAGAGGGACCTGTGAGCCAGGTGTCATTAGCCATGCTTAAGTTACCAATTTTTGTCTTTTATATGACTATAAAAACACATTAAGACATTTTAGAAAACTTGATCTCATTCTTGAGAATCCTCTTATGCTTAAAAACAATAATTTTTAATTCTTCAAAAAAGAACTAGAAATTTAAGAAGCTATGTGAACTATATGTGGAATAATTTAATGGCTTTGATACTTTTTATCGTTTACCTATTCCATCCTCTTCAACCTTGGGCTAAATAAATTCAACATGAATATTAAGTCCTTTAACCTCATGGCACTCCACAAATTTAAGCCTGCGTTTGAGACAAGCATCTGTAAAATATAGCTTAGTATTAAAATGGTTGACTTTGATTTGAGATGAGATCCAATAAAAATATTTAACCAAGGAGCTATTCTCTCTCTTTATAATTCTCACCACTTTCTTGCCATATTGTTTTATAAAGGTGGCAGTGTGTGCAATAAAGTTGTCCCACCACTTGAATCCAAATGATAGTATACAATTGACATGTTATGAAATCTATAATTCTTATAACTAATCGAATTGTAATTTCATGAGAAGGAAAGAATTTTTAATTATGAATAACATGGGATGGGTTAGTTGTACCCCATACACTTACACAATTTTAAAAGTTATTGGGTGGTCGAAAAGTAAAAAATTCATATGGATAGTGATAATGTTTATATTGTTGACCTGGAAGTGTTTCTCAGTAAGCATGATACAATTAAGTTGTTTAAGCACTAGGTCAAAGTTTGTATGGAAATTAGACCATGTAAAAAAAATATTTGTACTATTGTACTACCATAAAAATTTATGGAATGCCAACTCCCAATAAAATTTAAAATAAAATAAATAATTTATTTTTAATATATATAGACATCAACAATGTATTTTCAATATTTTTTATAAATTAAACTATATTAAATTTACTAAAATTCATATATATATATATATATTTCCATAATATCATTATTTATAAAACATCATTAAATGTATAAATATTAATGAAGCCCAAATCTCAACCATTATTACCAAGCATGACCTACATGAAACATTGCATCATATCTTCCCTTGAAAAAATTATAAAATGAAATAAATTAGAAAAATTAGATCACTCACACCACCATGACGATCCTCATGATATGTGGTGTGCCACACAATTTCAAACTAAATAATCCTTAAATTAATTTGTATAATAAATAAAAATTTATATTTTCTCCTTGAAATAAAAGAACGTCAAAATCATTAATTTGCTAACAACCATATTTAATAGAAAACTTTTTAAAGAAAAAAGTAAGACCAAACACATTCCATTAAATAATATTTATTAAGAGGAAGCTTTAGAAAAAAAAAAAAAAAAAATGCTGATTTTGAAAAATAATTTTTTCAATAAAATTGATATTAAACTCAAGTTTTTGTTTCCATGGATCAAGAACTAGATACTCTTGAAAGGATTCAGCTACAATTCAAAGTTAAAGGTAAACTCGATATTTTAAACTATTTAGGACAGTTAAATTTAAAAGAAAATTCATATTAAATATTTCATATAGTTGTAAATTGTGTATTATTAAATTCATTAATGAAATGCTTTGCTTGTTTTTCTAATATACCTTTGTGTATGGCATACTTTTATGGATAGGATGAATTTTGATTTTGTTTTTTAATATAAAATATGTTAATGTTTTTGGTCTTTATATTATCTTATATTTTAAATATTTAATATATAATATACCAAAAATCAAATTAAATTTTTATATTATGTAGTTTTATAAATTAGATCTCATTTTGTAATGAGTATGTTATGAATATTCGTAGACTTTCATAACTTATTAGATTTTCGTTTTTACCAATGCTTTTTCCTCAAAACATAACTTAACAATTATAATTTTTTACTAAAAGAAAAAAAAATATAAGATGATTGTCAAATGAACAAATTCGTTTGTTAAATATCTTACAACTAAATTTTTTTTTCTAAAATTTTAGAAAAGTGAATATAAGTAATATAATTAATATGCAAAATAAATCACTTTGATCACTTTGTTTAATGTTTCTAATACTTTGTTTAATATTTGATAAGCCCCTTCTTTTTAGAAACTACAATCTTACTGGTTTGTATATAAAAATGTTTTATGAAAATAAAACTTACAAAGTTAATAATATTAACATTATCTTTTTATTTGAAAATTATATTAAATTATAATGAAATTTTCCTTTAAAAAATAATAATAATTTAATTAGAATAAATTTTTGAAAAGAAAATTAATTTAATTATAACACTCTTTAAAAGGCAACATATTGAACCCAACCCAAATAAGTTATTTCTGAAAATCCCAAAATTTATGAATCTGCTCCTTTAAAAGTGTGATTAGGAATCACACTTCACAAAATTACTGACAATAATAAAATAAATATTAATAATAATTATAGCAAAGCTAATAATTGTAACTTGCACGGAAACATATGTAAGTCAATGTATAAATCCACATTACTCTTAGGAAACTTAACTAGAATAATATATATGTAAATGGTAGCTTTAACGATGGTCTCATCTTTGAAAGTTTATATATATATATATATATATATATATATAAAATCATATATGCGAAAAATAATTTGTATGAGTATGCATCAATGAGAAGTTAGAATCTATAAATTTTTTATTATATATATTTTTTAAATATGATAATATTAAATATGTATATTAATTATAACTTCAAAGAAATATATCAATAAAATGGAAATAAACAGTACAATTTTAAAAATTAGTAACATTATTTATAAATGAAAAATAGCTAACACTTACATAAAAAATTATATATAATAATTATAAGATAAATTTTCAGAACTTAATCAAAAACTTTATTTTTTCCATGTTATGTAATCATCACAATTTATGAGACCACGTCTATTTTAAACATTTATTTCAAAATCATTAAAGCTTAGATAAGAATATCATTTTGTGTATATCTTATAATTAAAGCATTATATAAGATTACATTTCTTTAAGACATTTTGTAAAATGGTACATACGTCGAATATATAATTTCACGTTTCTCATACATGTTTACATGAAAAATTGCAACTACATCATCTTCGCCCCTCCCCCCCTCCCCCCCTGCAACTGCCCCCTGATAAATGTCTATATCCTTTTCCCAAAGATTTTATTTTAGCACAGGTTGGACACAAGTTCATTTCCTTTGGTTAATTAGTGGTTAAGTGTATATATCCTTTTCCCAAAAAATTTATTTTAGCACAGGTTGGACACAAGTTCATTTCCTTTGGTTAATTAGTGGTTAAGTGTATCCTACATAAGACATTACATAGGATTGTGTGTATTTTTCATAATAAAAGTTTTCTTTTTGAAGGTAGATCAAAACCTTCTAATGACACTAAAATACCACATGATTTTACATTAATTCATATTAAATGAATTTAAGAATACCTGAAATCAATGTTGTTTATTTAAATATGATGTCGATAGTATATATTTAAAAAATAAAATAAAATAATTGATAAAATAATAAAATGGAAAAATATAATAAATAAATAAATTTATATGTAAAATCAAATTGACGTGTTTGACAATTCAATATTTCATAACTTTCAATGATCTCCTCTTGTGTAAACTTAAATTCAAAATTGTAAGATTTTTAAAAATTATTACATTTAGTCTAAATTCTCTAACATGAAAAACAATGTAAATAATTTGAATATATAAACTAATAAAAAATTATATTTATAGTATATAATAACATTTGAATTAGTTGTTTCTCTTCCATAAATTTTATATACGTACATCCAACCATGGCTTCCTAACATTTTATATAAATTCACTATATGGAGTCTCTGTAATGGTTATATAAAGTTATAAAAGAGCCATAACGAGTATTACAAACTATTAAGAAGACATTTGACACTGGTCAAGAAATCTTTAAATAATTATAATTTACTTAAATAAAACATAAATTTGGAAATTGTAGATCGAAAAAAATATCATATACAAATATCTCTCTATATTTTTTCCGAATATATTATTAATTTTCTTTTAAAAAAAAAAAAAAAAAACATCATTTTAATCTTGATACCATAAAATAACCTTTAGAACACAATGTTCTCCATCGTTACATTTGGGAATTTTCTTTACCATATTAGTCATGCGATTGTAAAGAAAAATTAATTTCTCCCATTATTTGATGGCAATACTACCAATGACACATGGAACCAAACCCATATAATATATACGTAAACAATCCTAGCACCACTTCAATGATATGTTAGCAAAAGCTATGCCTAGACCTAATCCACACAATTTTTTAAAACCGTATACAAGTATCTCATCTCCCAATAGTTAAATTATTATTCTCATCATGCAGAAGATTAAATAGACGCAAACAATTAGAGACCGTCAATTGGTATGATAGAACATTCATAATTAGATTTTATCATAATGTCAATACGAATGTCTTATTTATTTTAACTAAATCCATGAATATATGCATATCTCTATCGATATATTTATATAGAAGGTCTCTGGCTTCCACCCAATTTTGATCTAAGATGACTTTGAGAATTAAAGGATGTGGTTGGCATTGGCGAGGGATAAATTCATCCCATTTGTCACTAACCACATCTACTCTGTCTAACATATTTATTTATCCGGAGAATATAAAGACATTTAATTTAGATTTTAGATTATGTTAGGAATTTAGTTTTTACATTAAATAAATTTAGGTATTTACGAAATGGTAAATAGTTTGATTAATTTACCTAAAAGTAAATATCTTTTATTAAGTTGTTGTAACGTATAATTAATATTATAAATTTGTATTGTTTAAAATATATTGTTATATTATAATAATATATTATATATAAATTTGTATTATTATACGAGATTTTATAGGTGAAAGAATATTGGAGAGTTGCTATAGAAAATATTCTTATATATTTGTAATGTCAGGAATATATTATGATAGAGAAATATTCAGAATAGAAGTGTGAAATATATTATTAAGTTGAAATAATTTGTCTGCATGTTCTTTTAATAAGATTATTCTGAGTTCGGCTCTTTGAGTTCTCAACAGTGGTATCAAAGCGGGTTATGCATTCAGCCATGAATGTCCTTCTGGCTTAATTGACTATTATGGTGTCTCAATTTTTTCAAAATGGCTCTGCTGTAGGATCATTTTATTTCATTTGGCTCACTTGCATTTACATTGTTTTCCATTTGGCCTTTGACAAGATCTGTATTACTCCGAATTGGCACCGATATTTGTAACTTCAAGCTCGAATTGAGATTTGTATTGATCTCTGTCTTCACGTCTGTAACGACAACGTCAGATTTGCATCCAGCGGACACGGCAAGTTCTATACTAGTTTTAACCTCAGACCAATCACATTTATTTTTGAAGACCTATAATAGTCTATGCATATAGATTGTAAATTAAATCAGAATAACAAGGATTTTGCACTTCTCTACGCCCAAGCACACCAACAACCTTTAGCAGATCCGTTTGGATCCTGTACTCAGCGTGACCCTTGCCACATTGGAACAATTCACTCCATGTTACATTCTCAATCTTCAGTTTCCATGCATCCATCTTCTGCGCAAATCTGATCAAATTTGCAGACTTTGAAAAGCGTCCCAAAACCAGCATATTCGATTGTAGTTTGATTTTATTAGAATGTTCGACATTTACACTTAGTTGACCACACATTGCATTCAAAGTTCTTTCGTCCACGTGTATGTATATCTTAGGTTTTAATTTAGAGTCGTGTCACTAAATCAAGTCGTTATGTTTTATGTTTATTAGTTTTAAGTCTTACAATTGAAATTTTATGAGTTTGTAAGTTTAGAGTCGTATAGAGTTTTAATTTGTGAGTCAAAAGACTTATGTCAGTCATTTAGTGGTCTATAGTTATTAAAGCCATAATAGCTTATTTAGGATATAAAGTTTGTTGTTCAAATAATAGTGTTATCCAAATAAAGTATTGCCATGAGTAAAAAAATTTAATAGGTCATTTGTCTTTTGTATAGGTTTAGAATAATTTGAAAAGTAATTTTCATTTATTACTTTTTAAAATGTTTTTTTTATTTAAAAAAATAATAATAGTAAAGAGTGTTGGGATAGAGTTTTTTTTTAAAATATGTTATTAAATTGTCAATGTTTATTTTAGGTGAATTAGGTTAATATTAATTTCGTCAAAATATCAAAAGTCATTTTTATGAAAGAGCCAAGTTAAAAAAAAAATTAAGTGTCAATTTTTTGGTTTTATTGTCAAAATCAAAATATCAAAGTGTTTTTTATTGAGTCTATTGTCAAAAAGTTGTCATAATGTTAAAAATTGTAAAATAATAAAAAATAATTAAAAGAAAAAAGAAAAAAAAAAAAAAACATTCTGGACATATTTTCATTTGTACTTGATGTCTACATTATGGGGGAGATTTCTATAAAAAATTATGTACTGGAGCGTAATCGACACATTGTCTAAGTAAGCAACGAAGATAGTAGAGGATAGAGGCTACATAGAGAAAGGAGGTCTTTCAACAACCTCTTGTTAGTTGCCAACAATGGAACCCCACCAATGATGTGGTGACTTGTGTGGATGTGTTATTTTTAGTGTGTTTTTATTTCCAATGTATGATTTGAAAAATAAGAACATAATAATAATACATGTTCATGATTTGTAATTTATGTGAAAATTTCAAACATAATTTCCTGAGGTAAATACATTGTAAAAAGACAAAAAACACCAATGTAAGTTAGTTCATGAATCTTGAAAGGGCTTGTGGTAGAGATCCAGAAAACCACCACAAGATGAACAGTGTTTTGGCAACAGTTAGAAGAGAAGCTACTGCAGATATCCCATGACTGCCTTACTTATTTATGAAGCTAACCCACAGTGACACGTCCATTTTAGTCACATAACATAAATGTGGGATGCGTTCCTTCACATATAGTGGTCATGTGTAGCAAAATTGCATCAGTAGTATGTAGAACTGTGAGTATGTAGTAGCATATAGTTCTGTGCTAATTCTTGGAGGTAGATAGTGTTCATGTTCATTTCAAAGTTTTTGGTAAACCTCTAAAATCATGAGAGAAGTGAGGCTCTCTATATCAAGGTAATGAGATAAATAAGACATGCTACAAGACGTGAGCATATTGCAAGTAAGAGTGTGAATACTTTTTCACCATGTAAAAAATATGGAAGGGAATGTTAAGAATTTAGCTTTTACATTGAGTAAATTTAGGTATTTATGAAATGGTAAATAATTTGGTTTATTTATCGAGAGGTAAATATTTTTTACTAGGTTATTATAACCATATAGTTAATATGGTAAATCTGTATTGTTTAGAATATTATATTGTTAGATATATTGTTATATATTATAAAAATATATTGTATTTAAGTTTGCATTATTATACGGGGTTTTATAGGTGAGAGAATATTGGAGAGTTGTTATAGGAAATATTTATATATATTTTTAATGTCTAAAATGTATTATGATCAGAGAATTATTCGGAATAAAAGTGTGAAATATATTATTGTGATGAAATAATTTGTCTATATATTATTTACATGAGATTATTTTGAGTTCTGCTCTTTGAGCTCTCAATAGATCCAAACACTAATTATTGTTCCTCATTCATAAATGATAGAGATGTTTACCTATTTTTAATGTTAGCAAAAATATTTTGATTCAAGGTTATTGGCAAGAAGTCAAGAGGCTCATTTTCATACCTAAGGATTGAGCTTTGGAGAGATGGAATCCTTTAAAGTAGTAGGAAACATAATCCTAGAATCCATGATGGTTGAAGATACGAATACTGGTCATGGACCTCTTAATTTTCCCATTGAAACCATAGATGTCACTGTGAGAGGGTGAGGATAAGACATCATCACCACTACAAGATAAAATTTCTATTTCCTTTTCTCTATCTCTGTATCAAAAGGGCGAGAAATAAACTCCCCTGGAAATTAATTTTTTTTGATTTTATATAGTTTACATTAAGTTCTTTTTTAATGTAATATATATAATATCATCTGCATACACCTACATTTTTTAGTTATTAACGATACATTTTGCAAGACCTATTACCACATCAATCTCCTAAAATACATGTATTATATAATATAATAAGAAATTGATGAACTCAATTTAAGATGTTTTTTGAGACATTTTAATAGTATATCATTATAATTATATACCATCACGGTCATGCCTTCACCTCTATTTAGCCTCCTTTGAGTCTCCTTTTATTCATTCCTTTTATTATTCTTAATATCTTACCTTTTCTCAACTAAATCAAACCTAGTTGATAGTTTTTTTATATCATTCCCTAAATTTCCTACAATCAGAATGGTCAATCTATTAATCTATTTTGTTTCCTCTTTGTATCCTTTTCCTATTAAATCGAAATGGTTGATTTAATTTTTTTCTTTCTAACTAAATCGATCTTCATTATTTATTTTTTTCCCTATTTATACTAGATTGACATGGCTAACAAAAAATTGTGTTGCTTTTGATTCATTATACTGAATCAATTCGGATCAATTTCATTGGATTTTAGCTAGGTCACTCTTAGGACTTTGAATAGTATTTATAGTTTTCCTTAATGTCATTTTAATAGGATAACAACAATCATATTCTCTATTTATGTACAAAAAGTATACTCTAAGTATATAAGATGAGTTGGGAGACATGAGCTTATTCTGGTGGAGGTCTAGTCCAGCTCAAGGTATTTTTAGCTCAATATACGTTGAACCAAGGAGGTGTCCCTTAGTCTTTAGAATCCTCAGTTCAGGACACTTAAGTATTCGTCATTACCATTTTAGGTCTTCACTTACAACATCTTTACTAAAATGTCACTATAGCTATGGGAATATTGATGTATCAACAATTCTACTAAAGGGAAGTATCCATAACCCTAATATATTTATTTTATTTAATTTATTAGATAGATCTATTATATATAATTTTTATAATAATATATTTCTTGTCACTTCTCTACTTGTTTATATTATATTTATAATTATATTAATGTAAGTTATCTAGACTTATGGATACAACCATAGCTATATTTCATTTATTTATGATTAAGTTAGTTTTAATTATCTTTATTTTTAATTATAACCTCTATATTCATTAGAATTTATATTTTATTAATTTAAATTATTATTATGTTGAATATAGGTTTCCCTTATTTATCAATTTTTTGTTTGTAATTTCTTTATTTTATTATCGATACTCTATTTTACAAATATATCTTATTTATAAGCTTCACCCAACTTTATAATGCAACCCTTTTGTATATGGTAGTCCTAATATAATCTTCCTTCTTTCCTATATAAAGAGATATTTATATTGTTGACCACATTTTCTATCATAGATCCTTCATAATATATGATCCTTTGGTTAACTTTGGGCATAATCAATCATTAGATCTTTAAGATCTTAAGAGGGAAACATTTTATTCAATCTATCCTCTTTTCCTCGGTAGATTTGTAGCCATTCGAATGCCATCTAATTTTATTGTAGTTATCACTAAATTATGTCATGAACCCATGAAAATTTCTTCTTAGATAATTTAAGAAGTTGGTCAAGAATTGAATAATAAAGTCATTGCCAAAAAATAACTTAAAATTTTACTCACATTTAGGGAATAAGAAGGCCGATGAGCACCTTTCATTTAAGGCTAATTTCTCTCTAAATAATATGTTAGAAATAATATTTAGAAAGATTTATATGTACTATTTTACAATGAGAAATTGGAATTTCAAGTTTTTTTTTAATACAAATATTGATGTTCAATTGGTAAAATGTTCAGCATATTCAATTTATAAATAATTTCATTATTTTTATAATTTACGAAATCCAGTTTTAAGATGAAAATGACAAAATAATTTTATTTCTAATTTAATATAAAAAAATGTTGTAATTTTCATTACATTACAACTCAAAAATCCCATTGACATTATGTATTTTTATTTTGAATCTTTTCTGTAACTAAAGTTCATAAAAATTATTGAATACTAAGAATATTTAAATTTAACTCCAAATTTTTTACCCTATATATAATTTCTATTTAACCACCTATTATTTTTATTTGACTGTTACACCCACTGGATACCTTTGTTTAGTAAAGTGTGACTGATAAAACTATGTTTTTGAATCGCATTGTAATTTTCTCTAATTTTCTTTGCATTTTATGATGACCTCACATATTTCCAACCCATATCAAAGGCTTTATCTAAGAATTCTCCGAGCCATTTTTATTCTTTAATTTTAATCTCTTTTGCTAGTTTTATTTTGTGACACGAATCATTCTTTCTCCTCAGGTGAATCAACAACTTGCATTTATGATGGTGTTGAAGATTCATTGTTAAATATTTAATTCAATAGTTTGGTTGATCTCATTGTATTCTCACTATTATTTTTACGTCCTGTGGATGCCATCATGATGACCATTCTTTGAGGATTAAAGGACACAAATTTACCTGATTTTATTTTATCAGGAAGAGAAGAAACTAAACCCGAAATAAAAGGCCACTTTTTGATATTTTACTGGCATCTTAAGATAGTTTTTTAAGATCAATTTTAAGTTTTTTCATTGGTGATTCTTCCAAAACATATGATTACGTATGAAATAAATAATAACTGAGCACATGTTGAGATCATTTGATAAGAATGTTTCAATGCATGCAATTATGGATCCACACTTCTCAGATTACTCAATGATATTATTTCCATTGCTATCTCAAACCCCACTTCTTTGACGAGTCACACGTTTAGTCCATGCATCCCTATGGACAACAAATTAAAGTACTTATTAGTGTAAATATATGAACCTTTCTACAGAATCCTTGGGATATTTAGATTTTGTTAAGTTCTGTACGTTGGATTCAAAACTATTTTAGTGAATCTCTACACAAACATTTTTTCTGTAAACAACTATGAAATGCATAAAATTATTACAACCTATATATGTTTTCTCATGTGATACAATTCACCAAAAATAAAATAGTGGCTTGAGATTAAAAAATAAACTCTTTCTCATAAGGCTTATTAACAATATCAAGTCTATTAAATTATAATTTGTTTTACTATATCTTTAATGTAAATACTGTCAACCCCAAATAATTCTACATGTGAATTTTTTTATATTTCTTTTTATTTTCCGCATATACCTGAAGCTATGCATACTTTAAAATGGATCCAAAATCCTACATTTAAGACTCGTACCACACTGAAACATCCAACCTAGTCTCTTGATTCAAACATTAATCTGTGTTCCCCATTTAGAAATATTTACATTTTGTTATTTTGAAGACAACAATTCTAGTCCGAGTGTTTGTAGGTGGTTCATTTGCATGTGTAAGGGTTGAACTCGGAGATTTTGAAATGTTTATAGCAACAATAAACATAATCCTATCATCTCAGGTGGGATGGGCTATTGTGGCTTGATCCTAGACTTCTTATTTTGTCACACTCCTTAACTTTCACATTTATATAATGAAGGTTCAACCTTCTTAACTATATAACGATGAAACAAGGTATAATGATTTTTTTTAATGTGATCAAATATTTAAAAAAAAAAATAAATTAATATTAAGAAAAGGAATTTAAATAAAATTTACTTATAAATGTTTATTATTTAAATAATATAAACATATAAAAATGAAGTGTAAAATAAATAATGAAAATTATGGATGAAAGCGAGTGGGTTACATGTTTTGGCAAAAGTTGTTCACGTTAAACATGAAAAAGTGGGAATAATGTAAGCAACCTTTGTAAATATGATAGGGAAACCCAATCCAATCTATGGTAGACTATTGATTTTCTTAAGTGTTCATTGAACATAAACATTAACCACATGGTTTCGTGAACCCTTCAATAGCTAAATTCAAATAGAAACTTAAGCTAGAATGTGAAATTTAAATTTTGAAGTACATTCTAAAAACCCAAACCTTCTATGTAGCCTAGATAAAAGACTAAGTTTACAAAATTTAAACGTTTCCTCCATCATATTCTATAAAAACATGGTGTATTGTGACGTGAATGTTCTACTTTTATTTCTATCCATATGGTATAAAATTCATCACTTATGGGCACCTCATCTTCCATCACTTTTCTCATTTTGCTTATATCCATAAAATCTAAAGGAAACCAATTATAACTCAAAACCCCATCTTTCTCCTCAAGAAATTGAATGTTATTATAGTTAAATAGATAAATGATGTTAAATTTGAAAGGGATTGCATGTTCCCAAAAAAAAAAAAAAATCATGCATTCCTACTCACTTGAAAGTCCTACGAAGTTGAATACGTATCTACTTCATAAGTTGATGTTGGTGTCATCGTTAAGACAAAAAAACCATGTGTTGTCAGATATTTCTATTCTGAGTATTTCAATGACTTAATTCATTAAACGTATCCTAATCTTGTCAAGTTACATATATAGAAATATAATTTATAATGCTCTTTTTTTATAACCTTTTTTCTGTATAGATATAATATTTTTAAATTTAATCATTTTATGGTATTTTCTTTTTTAGAAAAATTTATTGAGTTTTATTTTTTGTAAATGTATATTTTAAAAGTTATTATGAAAAAGGGGTGGACAAATCATTGATGATTCACAAGATTATTGTGGCTTTGTATCATGTTTATTCTTAGTCAAAAAAATTTAGTGTGTCTATCCATTCGTATCCTATGATGGATCCTTAAAATCCTTAAATCTTGAAATATAAGTAAGTCTGAAATCAAATTGGATCATCCAAAATCTAGAATTTTCATTCTAACTCCCAAAGCCCTGAAACCACTCTCAAACATCTTTGATGCGTGCGTGCGTGCGTGCGTGTGTGTGTGTGTGTGTGTGTGTGTGTGTGTGTGTGTGTGTGTGTGTGTGTGTGTGCGCGTGCACGCACATGCGTGTGTGTAATTTAACGTATAATAAATTATATGACTATGTCTAAATGTCAACTTATACTTAAATATTTATGTTATATGTATTACCTATTTCAACATCTTTCATGCCCTTATCCAACTTCCTAAGTGATATCCCTTCTCAAATAGCCCCATAACTAAGGAAAACCCCACATTTTCAACTACGCTAGACAACACAAACATAATCAACTACTTTACACCAATTTTTCCTACTAAGTCAGCTTCGTTGATCCATTTGTGAAGGTTAAGTTGCACCTCATAGAACTAGGTCAACCTGGCCATCCTAGTTCGAGGCGTAACAACTATTTTTCCTACCTAACAAGATCGAATTGGGCAACCTTGTTAAATAAATTTATAGAAGGGCTTAGGGTCAATACTTCATTATAAACACCACCTTCACTTCAATACAATAGAGATGAACATTCATTTTTTGCATGATTACAACTCACAATTTTATAAATTCTCTAATTAAAGAGTCATCACTTAGGGTTTTATATTGGAATAAAAGAAACTTTTCTTGTGAGAAATTCTTGGATGCAAAGTAAGAGTTTTTAATCCTATAATTGATTTATATAGTGTATTCCTTACAAAACCACAACAAACTCTTATAAAGCACCATTGGCCAAGGGAGAGATTGAAGCACAATAGATTTATTCACAATTGTAGAGTTTGAGCTTCAAATAAGATAGGAGATGTGCTAAATAAGAATAATGACTTTTAGTGTGATTTGAATTTTAATATATTTTTTCCTTTTAATCATTTCCTTTTGTTTCTTTTATAATTTACCTTTCAATTTTTTAGGATTTTTTAATTTTCATCATTCATATGGATTCAGAGAACCAATCATGGGTGAAATAGGTTACAAACACAAAGGAGCTTACATGTGGTCACTAGAAAAGAGGAATTAAAGACCATGGTGTCTAAATACTCCTAGACTTGCTCACAAATAAGTGTACGATCTCAAAATTGACCCGTGTGTCTCAAATGAAGGGAAATAAGGGAATGATGGAGATCATGATAGATCTATCCATGTGTTAAGTGATAAAATTATGAATATGCTCATAGCTAATAACAAAGAGGTAAAATAGTGATATGAAAGGGATGCACATTGCTATGATATTCATGTCACTAATAAAGTTGTACTAACCTATAAAGTATCTAACACAAGTGCTAATGAAAGTAGTAATCATCCTAAAAGAGAGGGAAATTAAATAGTCATCCTAGAAGAGGGGGAATGTAAATGATCAACCATAAAAAATGGAAAGGTAAAAAATAGGAAAATAATCATAACAATACCAAGGCAAAAATGACCAAAATGTGATAAAATGAAATCATGAAGGCACTATCTAAGAACCACAAAGGAAACAAATGTTGAAGAAAATTTGATATAAAACCAAAGAACTAAAAAGGAAACAATGGTGTAAGTAAAGTGAAATAAAACCAAATAATCCAAAGGAAAAATGGTGTAAGTAAAATAAATCTAAATGAAATAAATGATGCACAAAAATAAAGAAAGATGAGACAAAAAATAATGATCCATATATATGCTAATGTCTATATCAAATATGAGCATGTGAAATACAAGTCTATGTATCTCAGAGGGTTTCTTAAAGTTTAATTTGTTTTTTATTATAAAATTTAAAATAAGGGGAAAACATCATAGGATGGCCTAAAGGCTAATTTCATGTAGGGATGGGCATCACAAGATTACCCAAAGTCTAAAGTGACATATGGATGGGTATCGCAAGATGCCCCAATAAGTGATATTGAATAACGTGAATTGTATCTATTACAAGGAACTACATTGGACTTTTTCATGAAGTGGGAGATAGGTAAATGTGTTGGTTTGTTAGATTTTGAAATTTAAATGGGATGTGCAGAAGAGGTTTGAATAGGTTTATAAGGTAAAGGAGTACCATATATGATGTGCTTTGGGGTAGGAATTTGAAAAAGGTACTCTTTGGGTTCATGTGACTTAATAGGTTAAGGTTTGATGAATGCAACCATCGATTTTAAGTTGTTCATGTTAGCTATACTTTCCTTATTGGTGCAAGAATAAGAATCAATTGTGGGTTGGAAAACATTAATAGATGAGGTGAAATTATGGGGTAATTATTGTTGATGATTAGGATAGTGGTGTTGATATGATAGTAACTATTTAGATTGGGCTTGTGAGGCTTAAATATAGTCTTGAAAATATTTTTGTGTAAGAGTGTTAAGATTGAAATGTGGACCAAGTAAGAAATTAAGAAGGAATCATTGAATATCATGACAAGTCTCACGATAATGACCTATCGTATCATGCCACTAACAAAACTTATCATGATTATACCATTTTGGAGGAGGTTTGGATGGATCAAAGCTCATAGATTTAGAAGGTGGAAATTTATTTTTAAGTTCTTATAAACTTAATGGAGGGTGGGTTAGGTTCAAATTTGTTGAATGAGATGTTCTATTTGGAAGTTAGAGAGGCTTACATGAACCTATGTTATGAGAAAGTTATTTGGAAATATTCCTCAATAGTTTCTTGAGGTGATTCAAATTAACTCATAAGAAAGTCTTATATTTTTGCTTAGTCTAAAGCTTCTTTAAATGTCTATGGGAAAAAATCCAAACTTTTTATTTAAAGGAGATTTAATAATGCTAAAAATAATTTTAAAATATTATAATCACTCATGTTATGGTCCACTTTTATAGCTAGATACTTCCATCATTTGATGAAAGTGTGAGTAAATTCATTAAGAAGTTTCTTAGAATTGATGAAGTGGATAGGGTATTTTATAGGAAGGTCATTATGTTAGAATTGATTCTCTTAGAGAATCGACTAAGTCTTCTAGTTGTGTAATTGAATGTCTAGGAGGTTGATTCTACCATTTAAGTGCATCATCAATAAAGGTTTTGACTAAGAGATTGGTGGTATCAAAGGTGTTGGTTTGAACATGTTGTTTATAGATATTTCTAAATATTTTGAAAAATATATTAGGATATTTAGTCCCATCATATGTAATAGTTGGATATATTTTTCCAATATCTATGTATATAATGAATGGAACTAAAGATTCATTTCGAATATGTTTAAGAATTTTATTATGTATGAGAGGTTGATAGATGATATGAATATTAACATATATAACTGGAGGAAAAAATTATGATTTAGTTGAGTTATGATGACTTGAAGTGGTTTAATATCCATTCCTAATAGATGAGAGTACATTTTCATCATTTGATCACTATCAATAATTTAAATATTGGTTATTTGTTGATATACTTGATCAAGGATTTGAATAGAATCAATGGGAAGAGTATGATTTCTGGGTTGAGGAGGATTCCAAACATTGGTAACAAGAGGAGGACAAGGGTGAGTAACCTCAATTGTATTGCATTGTGGTTTCCTTGAGGATGAAAAATTTAGATTACATGATGTAGTAATTGGTTTGGGATTAGGAAGACATGAAGGAATAAATTCAATAGTTTTATATGTAATGATAATATAAGTGAGGTTATAATCTAAATACTTGATTATGCAGTGTTCTTGACTAATTAAAAACTAAAAATAAGACATAGCAATGAATTTATTATATTACTAAACTAGGTCATCCACTTACCAAACTAGGTCAGCCACCTACTGAACTAGATCATACATAACCTTTAGGGTCAATCAAATCAATCTAGTTGGTTTTTAAGAAGAAAAATGGTAGTGATAAATTATATTGTTAGTTAGGACCTATATAGTTAGCTAGGTTGATCTAGTTTAATTATAGGAAAAAAATAATAGTCTAAAAAAAGGATAAAATAAAGTACATTGATCATCTTGATCTAGTTGAATTATGGAGGAAATAACAAAAAAGGACAAAACAAACTAGATCAACCATCTTGATCTAGTTGAATGTATGATATAGTTTTCAAATAACTAAAAAACTAGAAAAAATAGAATCAAAATTTGATGTAGTGATTAATATACTGAGAAAAGTAAATGACAAACTAAGATAATTGATAAAATTTCATTACTAAGTTGGTTAGAGTGAACCATGAAAATAGAAAAATATTGATGAGGTTGATTTTGTCGTATTGATGAGGGTGTTGAAGAATTAGATATTAACTAGTTCATCTAGGTGTGATTTAGTACTATAGAGATAATTGTTTTTGAAACATAGTGGCTAAACATGATCGATCAGGTCGATTCAATATGTAAAAATCTAAAAACTAAACAATATTAAAATAAAACTAGATCAAATATCTCAATCTAGTTTTCTAAAAACTATTATTAAAATAAAACTAGATCAACCAGCTCAATCTAGTTTACTAAAAACTATTAGTAAAATAAAACTAGATCAACCAGCTCAATCTAGTTTGCTAAAAACTAAAAAAGTAAAAACTACTAAACTAAAATAGATTGACCAACTCAATCTAGTTTATTTAACCTAATGATTAAAAAAATTAATAAAAATAACAAAGTCAACCAGTATGACTCAATTTATTAATATGAAAACCTATAGTCAAAAGAATAAAACTAGATTACGATATGATCTAGTTGACTATACATCCTAGACCTATAAGCAAAGGTTGATACTAGATCAACTAGCTTGTTGTAGTTGAATGTAAATGAAAAATTAAAAATATGAAAGGGTTATACTCACATGGGATCACCAAAATGTATGCAAAAAATTAGGATGGATCTACAACTTCTCCTACTTATTTAAATCCAATCATAGAGAAGGTAATCTAACCAACAATTCATTGTATAGCTATTTATATTGGGACATGACCAATTTTGATCCATTAAAACTACCTAAGGGATATCTTATCATCAAAAATGACTCGATAGGTTTAAAAATCCTATAGTCAAGTATCACTACACAATAAACCTAGTTAAGTATCTAATACATAAAATAAATCTAATCTAGTGTTCACTAAATTTTATGGCACAAAGAAATATAGTTAAACAAACAAAACATAACACACAAAGGAAAAATCTACTCAAATAAATTTTGAGGTAATTATAAGCAAGGAGTAAAACATTCAACTTATTACTTCATGTAATATATATCTAACAAAATCAAAGAGTGAGAGTTAGGAGTACTTACCTTTAACGATTCTATTATGCCTCAATCTCTACCTTGGATAGTGGTGCTTTGTAAATATTACACTATATAAATTAGAGCTAGGATTAAATACTCCTAATTTTCATCTAAGATTTTATTATAAGACAAGCTTCTTTCCTTCTAAGGTAAAACCCTAATTAGTGATTCCTCAAATGTAGAATTTATAGAATTTTGAGCTGTAATAATGAAAAAAGAAATTTTCCTTTATATTGGATTGAATTTAAGGTGGTATTTTTAGAAAAATATTGACCCTAAACCCTTACATAAACTTATCCAATAAGGTTGGCCAACTTGATCTTTTTAAGAAGTAAAATTAATCCTTAGGCATCAAACTAGGTCAACCAAGCTGACCTAGTTACTTAACGTGCATCTTAACCTTCACAACTGGATCAATTAGGCCAACTAGTAGGAAAAATGGGTGTAAAGTGTTTGATTAAATATGAATTGGTTGATGTAGTTGTGAAATTTGGTTTATACTTAATTTGGTGTTGTTTGAGAAGGGATATTACTTAAGGAGTTGGATAAGGGCATGAAAGGTGCTGAAATAGGCAATGTGTGTGTGTGTGTGTGTGTGTGTGTGTGTGTGTGTGTGTGTGTGTGTGTGTGTGTGTGTGTGTGTGTGTGTGTGTGTGTGTGTGTGTGTGTGTGTGTGTGTGTGTGTGTGTGTGTGTGTGTTTTTGTGTGTGTGTGTGTGTGTGTGTGTGTGTGTGTGTGTGTGTGTGTAACTTAAAGTATAAGCTAACATTTAGACATGGTCATATAGTGTCTTATAATTTAAATTAGACACACACACACACACACACACACACACACACACACACACACACACACACACACACACACACACACACACACACACACACACACACACACATTGAAGATGTTTGAGAGTGGTTTTAGACCTCTATGAGCTATAATTAAAATTTTAGCTTTTGGATGATCCCATTAGATATCAAACTTATCTATATTTTAATATTTAAGTATTTTAGACTAAGTCATATTTCAAGATTTTAGGATTTTAGAAAGACATAATTATACGTGAATGGATAGACACTATAAATAAGTCGGATAAATGGTAGGAATGATACAAATCCATAATAATCTTGTGAAGCACCAATGATCTACCAAGCCCTTTCCCAGTATACCCTTTAATTCATGCACATAGAGAGATTGAAACTCAATGAGTTCTTGTAAGAGATAAAGTATCATCAAATCATCAAGTGTAAAAATATTATGTGTATTTACTTTCCACATCTGATTTTCACCTAAAATTTTCCTTTTCGATAACCTGCAAGTTGGAATTAATATATTTAATCTATAATACATTAAAAATATTTATATATATCTAGTTAGGCCTAAATAAATATCAAACACTAAATCAAGACTAATTAATTTTAAAAACTATATAAATACAGATACATGCAAGGTTTATATATGTATCTTGAATATCTAAAAATCAAATGATAGTTTTCAGAATCTGATAAAGGAACATAGTGTTATGAAATGATATGAAGACGACCCATAAAAATTATGATAATAGGGAAATGTTGTACTAACCATCAAGTTATAAACCTATAAATTTATAGTCTACCATGTTTTATTCACAGAAAATGTTAGGAAGTAAAATATATATTTTGATAATTGTGTTCATCTTACACAAGGTTATAAAATTATCACATAGCTTTATGAACCTTAACTTGAATTGCTATAAAAATTAACTCTATATATTTCCCTAATGAGATATCTAGATTTGAAAATACTAAGGAATGTAATATATATTGGGGCTTGCATTACACTTAGCTTGATTATTAATAGTCTCCTAGACATTTTTACAATATAAAAAACAACACTCCAAGAATTACAATAATTCATCATCCAATCAAACCAATGCAATGCAATATGTCACTAACATGATATTTAATGGTAAAATGAATGTGCTAATGATTTATTGATTTAAATAAATAATTATAAATGCTCAATATATTATTTTAATAAAAGAAATAATTTTTGTAGCTTTCATTTGATTATTATTAAATGTCTTAGATTTATCTTAGATGAGTTTCAAATGCTTAAATACACTAGGATTATTACATTTTAAAAAATGACTTGAATTTAAACTAGGACCCAATTGGAATGCAAACTAACATCAAATGATCTTAAAAAAATGAGACAAGGGTCATTTTAAGAAAGGGATAAGGGCCCTAGGAACCCTACCATGACCATATGCTTACAATCGAGACATATTTGGAGCACAACTACACTCTAGAAAGGGCATGAATTATGTGATAAAACCTAATGTTGTATATGAAAATTATTTTTTCATCAAAATGTACTTTATTCAACTACACTACTTGTAATTAGCGATGAACATATTTAATCTAATACAAAAATTAAGTTAAAATAAATTGATATATAGAAAATTCTATAATAAAAAATAAGTGAAAAGGGAGGGTTTTATAATAATAATTTAATTATCACAAATATGGAGATAACCAAAAGAAATAATCACCAAGAAACAGGTGCAAACATTAATATGAACAAATCCAAAAATAGTAGAAAATTTTCCATACTCCTAGAACTGTTGGGACAGCTTTGGGACTACTATAACTACGGATTTTAAGGTTATAAGTACTACGATTCTCTTAAAAATAATTGTACCACCGCATTTTCTTGCATTGGTGCTAAAAAACCTCACTTTTATTAAAATATGCATAGATATTTGGGAAACTAATATCCATATTTGCAACCCTAAACACTCATTAAATACTATTAAAAAATAAGGGAGTATATTAAGATCCTATGTTATCCATCCATATTATCATACCCATGTTATAAAATAATTATGGAAGGCAACAATCAAAGAACTTAAAAAATAATTTGTTGGATGCAAGTGCTAATTCCTATATGAATTTTTGTGCTAACATGAATAAGTTGTACAAAGCACATGATTATTTCAATTCTTGAATCAAGTTATACTCTAAAAACTCAAATCATGATTTTTACTAAATACCTGACTCTTGATTTCATAATTAACTTATTACTATTTACCTTTTACATTCAAATATCATGTCATTAACTTGTCCTATATGTACTAATTCCCTTGTATATTAATAGACATTTCAAGTTTTAAATGTGACTAAATTTATATTCAGGCTAACACATAATAGTCAGGAAAAGATAACAAATAAGAAACACAAGCCATGGCAGAACTACAATAAGGGTCACAAGGGCCTACACTAGAACTGTATAGTATATGTTTTTAGGAAGCATTCCCAAACCAATATAGAATAATATAGGGAAGAAATATGTGTGTGTGTGTGTGTGTGTGTGTGTGTGTGTGTGTGTGTGTGTGTGTGAGAGAGAGAGAGAGAGAGAGAGAGAGAGAGAGAGAGAGAGAGAGAGAGAGAGAGAGAGAGAGAGAGAGAGAGAGAGAGAGAGAGAGAGAGAGAGAGAGAGAGAGAGAGAGAGAGAGAGAGAGAGAGAGAGAGAGAGAGAGAGAGAACATGCCAATAACAAAGATTCTAATATAAATGAATAATTTATAAACACATAAGTACACCATAAAATGTACTTTTTGAAGTAAAGATACTCTCTCATGAAAATTAGGTGTCTACATAATTCTCACATTGATGTGTCTGTGTGTGTGTGTGTGCGCGCGCGCCGTGCGCGCGTGCACACCCATATACATATCAAAGTATTAAAAACAACCTTATATGTAGGTTTCATAGAATATTTCTTCATCATTAAAATTTGTAAAAGATCTAGAAGTCAATTTAGGAATAATGATTAACTAAAATTCAAAATAAAAGATAAATCAATTGATTTCCATCATTAAGGGTCATGAAAATATTGGAAAAAAATATCCATTCTCTTCTGTCCTACAATAAAAAAAATTTACTCCTCAAAGTCTAGAGTGAGTGTCTTATGAGTCATAAGATAATAACCTATGCATGGATAAGTGTTTACAAATATAGTTTGTATAAGAAAAAAAACAAAATATTAGAAATGATGCACGTAGTGCTATTGGAACATGTTTGAATGCCCTTATAGAAATCCAAGGATCACAGTCTATGCTATATCATGTATGTATATTGAGTAAAACAATTAGTGATATAAATTCCTCTAATTAAATTAAAGTAAATAAAATAAAAATATGGAAATTATATATGAGGTATCTCATAATGAGAACAAGTGTCATATTATATGTACATCTTGAACGTAGATTTGTCACTTTTTCTCATGGAGAAACAAATTTTATTGAAGTTTATGGAGGCATACTGTATAATAAAGAAAAGTAAAATCTTCATCATTACTTTTGAGATGTGGGAAACATGGTGAAATAAATATCTTAAAATAAATGATTATGCACATCATGTGTATGATAGGGAAAAAAATTCATTGATGATTAACATAGTAATATATCATATTGAAAAATTGTATGCCATAGATAAATAATTCCAAATAATCCCAAAGTAAAATCTAAAGACGCACAATTGTAATTTCCACCAAATGAAAAACATATAGTCAATGTAGGTACAATAGTTCAATAATATAGCCCCCATGGATAACATATAATAAATATAATAAAATAGTGATTTACCCCTCATGAAAAAGATGTAACGAAATAAGGACTAATATAACATTCCCCAATACAATAATAAATATATCAAATTGAAGCATACACATAGAGGATTTCCTAATAGATTTATGGTAGGAATCATGACAATGTAGTCAAGAAAATAAGAATACCTTCACATAATATGTATCATGGAAATTAAAAGAGAAATTTGAATAATATAGATCAATGCACAGATTATATAGTAATATAGAGTAAATATAGAAATAAATGAATACACATTAAACACAAACGAAGAAAACAACACACAAAAAAAGTAGAGGAGAAATTTTAAAAACACATGGAAGTACATTAATAAAATTAATTAGGGCACATAGGGAAAACAATCATAAACATGTGACAGACAATATATAAAAAAGAAAGGAACGCACAAAAAACATATGGAAAATGATATATATATATATATATATATATATATATATATATATATATATATATATATAAGACAAATAATAAACATGTGAATAAAATATATGAACCACACTAAAATAAAATATACAGTTAATAAGCAAAACACCTAAGCAACATAAGCAGAAATAAATAATGAAGTCACATCAAATACAACATGAACATTAGCATACTTACAAGCATTAAGAACACAAAGTAACACATAATAGGTAAGATAGACTATAATATATAAAGTCACATGAAATCTCAAGATGATGAAATAGATCATGAAATATAAAATTTTAAGTGCTACCAGTAGATTATGCAAAATGAGCATAAAAGGTTTCCCTAAAAAACTATAAATCCATAATCATATGTACCTCTATTTCCTCCAATATTTGTCTCGATAAAACCATCAGTAGTGTATATATAATAAATAAAACCTATATAAATATGTGGATAATCGTGTATAAATATTAATTATAAAAAAAACACAAGGAAATTAAAAAAGCATATAAATATATAACAACACAAAGTAATATAATACAAAAAAAGACCGAGAGAGTTCAATCTCCAAAATAAGAGGCTTGTTAGAGAGATAATGATTAATTTTGGGAGGTGTAGGATAATCATCAAAAGTTATAAAATATGAAGTAATAATACCACTAGCAACATGTAGGCACTTAAATTTCACCATTTAGTGTCAAAATTAAATTTGACATGCTAACACCTCTCTTTCCATAACTGAAATTCAAATTAACATAGTTTCCCTCCAAAATTCAAATAATTGATTAATTCTTAATTAATTAATTATATTCATGTATGCCTATTTTTATCCAAAAGTAATTAAAAATATAGATGTCCACCTCGCCCATACATCCTCTACATTTATCTCAACCATGTGTTGACTCATCCAACCATCTTCCTCAACTTTCTCAACAACCTTGTGAGTCGCCCTAGAACATTTCAACCTCTTTAATGATTGAACTGACTAACTTAACTCATTCTTGCCGACTCATTTATTCTTAACCTATGTAATTGTTCATCATTCTCATAGATGAGGACCAATTCTACAACATTGATTATTTTAATAAATCAAAATAATCTTCAACCATTTTGTCAACCTCTTATAAGACTATAAATTCACATGAAATACTTCACTTTCAATCATTTGAATTTATACTAACGAAGTGATATCAAACTTTGAAGTAAATCAAAACCATAAATAATCCCTTTACATACCAAAACACTTCGCAATTCCCTTTTCTTTGATGAAGGGTTGAGCATCCACATCCTTTGCGTTTGAGATATAATCATGTTCAATCATAATGGATGAGGCTTATTACAATTCAATTTTGTATGTGTGTGTGTATAGTTAGCTTGTTTCATTTTTTTCTCAATAATTGAAGTCTATGCATCTAGTTTAGATTTGACTTCATTATAGTTTTATTTCTTAGCTTGCATTCTAGAATTATAGATTATACATTTCTATCATGTTTGGTGTATTTAAAAGTATAGTTAATTTTATTTTTATTGTTTTCTTTATGTAAATTATATTAATATTACTCTTGGATGCATTTTTTTGCAACTATAGGTATTTTTATGACTTTTTTGGTATGTTGTACCTATACTTCTGTAACATCAAATTCAGAGACTTCATCAAAAAATTCTTTGGAGAAAATAGAGAAATCATTCTTGGGCCTTTTTCATTATTGTTTTTTTTTTGTTTCTAATATTTATTATAATTTATGTGTTTATTTCTATTGTTTAACCATCTTCTATTTCAAATCTGCTTTCTATTTTAGCTTTTATTTCTTGTTTTTCATCATTCTATAAAACCATGAAATCATAGCATGTAGTGGAAAATTCATAGCATATAATAGTGAAATCATGGCATGCAATGGTAAAATCATATCATAAAGTGGTGAAATTATAGTATATGATGGTTAAACTATAGAATGTAGTGGTGACATTGTTGTATACAATGGAAAATTCATTTTTCAGTTGTAGTTATCAGATTTTGGAGGCCATAGGTTTTGAATCGAGGCTCTATTTGAAGTCTCGTTTAAACCAAAACAAATGTATTGGTAAGGAAAATAAAACCATGAAAAAACATTTAACTTTTGTACATTTTTAAAAATTATCCAAAGTTGTTAATGTCATCAACATCATCATTATCATTAGTGAAATCATCATTATAATCACTAAAATCATCATTATTATCAGTGAAATCATCATAGGTAATAAAAAAATCATTTTGTTAACTATGATTTTTCATTTCATCTATGTTTTTTGGGTTTTCTAACTGCTAATGAATTTATTATTTTCCTTGACTATGTAACAATGAAATCATTCTAGAACATTGTACTTATGTATTTTTTGTTAACTTTTTGTAGGTTTCCTTGACTTTCAAGCTACACAAAATACTTATAATAGTTTTATTACATGACATTAATCAAAGGCAAACCAACAAAAGCTATCCAAATTAAAATTTAACATGTTTTTAGCATTCTTACTTTTTTCTAAGTTTTCTAATAACTTTTTTATTTCAATATTTTCATTTTTTGTGGTAATTAGCTAACATTTTTTTTACATTTTAGAGTTAATTAATCTTTCATTTAAATCAATTTATATGTTTTAATCTTGTTTTGTATGTTCTTTTCCATGGCATTACATTAATGACGATACTTAGAAAATAAAAAACAACATTTATAAATTTTGTTATCTAAGACCCACTTGAGTGTATGATCTTCTCTTGGCATCACATTGGTAGCAATACATGATAATCACATATATTTTTTAGTCTTTTTTTTTGGGGGGATCTATCAACTATAGATTTCAAAATTGCATGGTAGGACAACCTTGTCTACTGGTGGGGTATATAAATTGAGTTAGAGTTGTCATTATTAGTTAAAAGATGTGTTTTAATCATACTGTGAAGTGAAGGGGTTTCATCCTCCAATACCCAAGCCTTATACAACATGAATAAAAGTTTTATTTTTCTAATGTCAACACACTAAAATCTTATGGCTATGTTGGGCACATGGGACTAGACCCATTTGTGTATATCCATCAAATAAACCTATTCGATCTTAGACCTAATCATACTGAAAGGTATATATAGGACTCCCCTAGATAATATTGTATAAAATTTAGTCTTAGTAAAGTTATTCTTATGGTTAACTTATATTGCATTCGTTAGTGGATAGCACCAATAAGCTACTTTCTATATACCCTTGAAACTAGACTTAGTGAGCCATGAGAATGGTAGGATCCTCCATGGTTAGCACCTTGAAATATTAGGTCATAAATAATACAATGGACAAGCAAGTGACATGGAAAGCCGACATGTCATTCAAGTCACTTTCCCTAGTTATCCCTTTTTGGTAATGCATGTGTGTTTAGAGTAGGAATTTTTTTTCTCCCTTGTAAAATACCACGTGATAAAATAATTTGATTGAAACCAAAATTATTTTTAGTATTGAAAAACATAAATCAAGTAATAATATAAATATTCAAAATCATAAATATTAGTCCTAAAGTCAAAAATCAAAGTACCTTATTTTCAATCAATTTGCTTTTAGTCACTTTGGTATTTCACATTCTTAGGATCAAGTATCTATTTTTATACTTTTTGAGTCAATTCCTTTCTCTTACCAATGTTGATTATGATAAGTTGCATGGATATGTTGAACAGTCCTAGGTTGAGTTAGGATCCTTTTGACAATTACCCTATTCACTTTGGAAATCAATAAAACCATATTGCTATCAAAGGTAATGTTGAATATGAGTAACATAGCTTTAGATCCATATTATACCATTCTCAAATAATAAAGTATATTTTAGCCAATAGGAATGAGGTCTTACTACAATATTTAAGTCTATGAGCCAACCTTCCCCTTGATTTTGACCCCAAGGCAACAAAAAATTTACTCTCTAGGAAGGAATCCACAACTCCCACCAAAAATCAAGCCACCTCTCTATCCCACTTACTTACAAGTGAATCCCAAACAATTCCACATCAACATCAACCTACCAATAGTAAACGTATTATCCAAAATCAGCTAAGTATCCCATACACTAGTTATAGCCTTGATTCTAGCGTCCTGTATCATACTAGTAAAGGGAATCCATTTCTAGCACTTCTACCATATAGCATTACTCAAACCCCAAAGCCATAACTAATCCAAATCAAACAACCTACTAATAAGATTAACATACCTAGTGGGTAACGTAGTCAAAATAATCAAAAACATAAATTCACTCCTTTGGGAAAATCCAATGACAAGTTATTTAAAAATTTGGTCATTGCAAACTTAGTCATATTTCCCAACACCAAATAATTTGATAAAAGCATCACAAAACTTGAGTGGTATATAGACAATGAATATTATGAATAACACATAATACAAGTTCATTCCACCACCTATTTTATGATACTCAAACATTATATCTAATATTTAATTGATAAAGGGTATATTATGGTAGAGCCATGTGTATCGATGTTTGAAAATCATAGCTTTGGGGTATGCCAAAATGTCTTTCCTGAGCCTATTAAAGATAATCCAATTCCACGTGAAGGTCATAACATTCCATCCATTTTTTAATAACCTTTTTTTGTGACATCCATTTTCAACTAATCCATAATTTATCAACCCATCTTTACAAGCCATGGTCTACCTTCCATTTTTAATTATCCTATCTTTGACAAAGAGCCCATTTTTGACAAAGATCCCATTTTAAACAAATATGCCTTTTTTTTTTTACCAAGATTCTATCTTGGACTAATATTAATCCAACCAACACAACCTATCATCATTATCCAATCACCTAACTTATTACCACACATCAAATCCCCCACCATCCCATAACATATACCCCAAGTTACAGATGTACTTGTAGACATCAAAATCCATGAGCAAGGAATTATCGAGCCCATTACTTTCTAGGTAATAAATAATCCTCACATAATTAGTTACAAAACATTTGAAAATCAATGTAATGATATTAGTGCTACATATACAATTTCTAAGGAAACTTCATGCATACTCTTAATAGGATATGTTTATAGTACCTATGAAGACTGTGATTTCATCACTCATTTTATCAACACCACCAATACTTCCTCCCATATTATAAGTAAATATCGCACACCCATTTATTGCAACCAATAATTTTATCCACTAAAATCTTCCTTCCATGAAAATCAAATAATCATAAAATTCATAGCTAGCCTCTGGCTCTAAGAGCATAATGAATCTTTTACATACGTTGAGGAACAAAAAGTGTTCCTCAATCAAAATTAATCATAAAATACAAATTTGAAATAATTATCCCATAATAAAAACATCTTTTATGAATTATTATACAATCAAATCCCAAATTACAATCCTAATCCAAATCAAATTAAAAAACTCAAAAATATGTGTTCCTTAGTCAAAACCTCTTTGAAGCTCTATTGGATAATTAAAATCTGAATCCCAATCAAAATAATAAATAATAATACCTTGGTGAAATTTTTTCTAAATCACCAATGGATGAGAAAATTAAACCACCCCCTACATCAACACAATTGCATGATAAATCCCCATCACATCTTGAAGACATCATTGAAGCATAAAATGTCTAGATCATCCCACATACAACTACTCCTAATCTTACCGAATGTAAGATTGTTCATCCCATTCACCCTTTACATTACATGCCTAATTATCCCCACAATAATTACATCCCTTCAAACCTTTCATCAATTCAAAACACATACTTCATCTAAAATACCTTTCACTTCACTCTATTTGGTAGCACCCTATATCTAGGGGCTATGATAGTATCATGGTAAATATTGAAGAATCCAACTTAGACACAAGAATAAATAGTAAAGAAATCCAATTATTTACTAAATATACATATGGAGTGCATTCATAAAATATACATATGGATCATCATCATGCATCTCATAGAATTCCATAATTGAGATGCTAAAAAAATCAAAACACTAAAAAAAATAAAAAAAGAAAACAAAAAATGAAAAATAAAAATAAACTCTTCCAAACGTGAAAACCATCTCTATGGTGCCTTAGTAGAGTACCATGATGAAAAATAGTTTATGCCATCATGCATAAAATAATTAGTTGTCTATAATTACCTACACTTAGGGGTAAACCCATTCCATCATGTAAATTCTAAATCACCCCTCCATCTTTACCCATCCTAGACCTATCCTAAATTATCCTTATTAATCCTACCCCTAGTCTAAACCCATCCTTCACCATCATACACTTATCCTAAACTATCTTTAATTATCTTTTCCTATCCAAACCCATCCTCATATAATTAATACCAAATACATTTTTAACCATCCTTATCAATTTAGTCCCAAATCCAACAAAAATCATCCTTCTCAATCTAATCTTTTCCATCATAGAACTATCCTTCTTCCTATGTTGAACTTGATAAATAATTAGAAACATATTGAGACATGTTATTGAAAACATCTTTGTGTATCCTTACAATGATACTTTGATGAGTAGACACTTGGTTCGTCCATCATGTGTTCCTTATAGTTATTGTCTTAATTCCTATTCATCCATACTCCATCTATAATGTGTCCATTCCATCCACTATCGGTCCCTTCCTCGGTGCTAAAATAAGTTTTCCCTTTGTTATTATTCCTTGTAAACAAATATAAAAATACAAAAATAATTGAAAACATTACAAAATATCCAAAACTCTAAAAAAAATTTACCTTTGCTATGTACCCTAGTCATCCCTTACATGTATTACTCATTGGATAGTTCAACTTTGTCAAAGATCTCAAATGCCAAAGAGTTATACTTTGGCCAAGGACATCCAAAAAGCCATTTGTTTAAATATTTTTATAGTCAATAACTTGTTTATTTTATATTTAATTTGTTATTCATCTTGCATATTTATTTACTTGCTTGTACAATAGATTGTTCACTTCCTTACTTATTTTACTTATGTGGTTTTCATTTCTACAAAATGTCTGTTTCTATCTTGTCTTTATTATTGATTTATGTGTTTAGATCCTTATACACATCAAAAATAACATTATTATGATCTTTCGAATCCTAATGAACTATATCTTTTACTTGTGATTCTATCAGTCCTTATGTGTATAACACAATAGTCATCATGGTTCTTCTATAGCACTGTTACATATTGTCATGTGCAATATCAAAACAAAGGTTATTCAACTCTTAATCAATTATTAATGTTTGAAATCATGTAGGAACTCCAAAAAAATCATATACAATGCAGTTATCCAAACCATATCATTTTTTTCTTATACATCTATATAAACACATCCTCAAGTGGAATATTTGTGGGACATCTCAAACAAGGTCATTACGGTGTACTCCTTGGAAGGCCCATAAAATGCTGAGAAGATTGACCTACATAGTGATCTAAGGATGTAGTCCATGTTGTCTCTCTTACCATATTTTAGATGGACAGTATGTTAATCATTCCATAATCATTATCCATGTAAAATATACTCATTAACATTCACAATCCCATAATTAAGCACATCAATTTATCAACACTTTTATCTAGCCAAGATTTTGATTTGAATTCACCACTATGTTTAATGAACTCACCAGTATGTTGAATGAATTAGCCACTATCTTGAATGAATTTACCACTAATTTAAATGAATTGACCACTATCTTGAATGAATTCCCTAATATCTTTAATGGGTTCACCATTTACTAATAAATCCACCACTCTTTTTGACAAATTCACCATAATCAATGCCGAATTGACCATTATGAGAATGAAAAAATTGTTTTACTCTCCTTTTCTAAGAATTTAACTATACAAAACCAAAATTCTTTCACCATACATACCATAATCACCTCTATATTCCATCCATAAATTAAATGCATGTTATCCAATCATGTGATCAATCATCATTAATCCATGTAGTCAGTTATATATTTTGTTAAGATTTCACATAAATCATCCCCAATCATTTCCTAATATTTATGTTCAATTTCCTACACATGTTGATTGCGACCAAAAAATTTACAACCTTCATCTTTTATCCATCCTTTCTCCATCAATCCATATCTCAATCAATTAGTAAACATGTCAATCCAATCCAAGATCATATCTTTATCATCAAGATATATCATTCCCACATCTCGTCTTAAGAATCCTAATTCATAGGGAACCTCAAAACATGCATCATATCTTAGGATGTATCACTCCCTATCGACTCATTAAATTAGGGTCAAATCAATTCATCATCATAGTTAATCATAATGCATAATCATTAGCATAATTATATTAATAACATCCATTGATTAATCTTACATTACATCATCACTTCTTCATCCATTCCCATATTAGGATAAATACATCTGGATTGATATACCCAAATGGATTATGTCCATGATAGATTATGTAGGAAGTACTTAAAGAGGGTCTATAGGGTCAGTTTAGCCACTATCATCCATCCAAGTCATTTCCTCCACCTTTTAAACCATCTATTAATTAGAGTACTAAAAATATGTATCAATGATTATAGCTATCAATATTTTAAACTTTTTATCACATATCAGACAATCTATATTTCTTGGTTTATGGCTAGTAAATTACCATCATCATGATATATTTTTCCCTCATCCACTCGTGTAACCTTTGAGTCTTGAGCACCATCTAAGTGCATAGTCTATGAATGGGAAATATTCTTTTCCTATCTCACTCTTTAGAAATTATTTGGTAAGTGAAAATCATTTTACACATATTTTAATCTTGAAAGTAATTTATGGATGTTAATACTTAGATTTATTAATGGTATCTATTAAAACCAATTCATCATTTCCCTTTTAGTAATTTTGACAATTCATCTACTTTCCCACATAAACACTCGAGGGGGAATCATCACATGAAATTTCATCTATCTAGGAAAAGTTTTTATCTATAACCATCAATTCTCTACTTCATTTACTATTCTTCAAAATAGTCTTTCTTCACAACACCATTTTAAAGAGGGGAAAATGTAGGCACCTAAATTTCACCATTCAATGTCAAAATTACATTGAAATGCTAACCCTTCTCATTACATAACTTGAATTCAAATTAACATTTCTTCCATCCAAAATTCAAATAATTTATTAATTCTTAATAAATTAATTATATTGATACACACCTATTTTCCTTTAAAACTAATTAAAAATTTAAATTTTCCACCTCACCTAGACATCCTCCACATGAATCTAAATCATGTGCTGACTCATCCAACCACCTTACACAACATACTAAACTACCTTGTAAATCACCTTTAAAAGTTTCAACCTCCTTGATGACTCAACAAACTAACTTGACCCATTATTGATAACCCTCTCAACCAACTCCTTTTTATTCTCAACCCATGGAATTATTCATCATCCTCATGAATGATGACTAATTATCCACCAACGATTATTTTAATAAATCAACAAATCCAAATAGTATTCAATAATTTGACCAACCACCTATAATCCTATAAATTTATGTGCAATCCATCAATTTCAATCATCCATATTTATGGTAACAAAGTGCCATTGAATTATAAAGTGAATCCAACTAAATTCAAGCCACTAAAAATCCTTTTGCATACCAAAATGCTATCCAATTCCATTTTATTTTAATAAGAGTTGATCACAATGGAAGATGCTTATTCCACTTTATTAAGAGTTGATCACAATGGAAGAGGATTTTAATAAGAGTTGATCACTTTGTATTTGAGATCAAATGACATTCAATCACAATGGAAGAGGCTTATTTCACTTTGGTTTTGTGTGTGTTTTTATTTATCTTGTTTCATTTGCTACTCTATCATTAAATTCTAGGTTTCTAGTTTAGATTTGATTTCATTGTAGTTTGATTTCTTAGTTTGCATTTTATAATTAGATATTATACACAACATGTATAGAGTGGAGTGGAACCAATAAAAAGTCACTATCGTCATAGTTATTTGTAATATTATTCTTTAGCTAATGTCTATTATATGTATATTTTGTTTATGATTAAGTGTTTTATTGTATACATGTTATTTGATTATTAGAACCTTATTGCAGTTGATATATGCCTTTAAATTCTATACACACTTTTTGAGGTAAATATGTAACAATTTTTGCAATTTTTTATACATACCACTTTATCCTTAATTTTCTCCTTTGAAATATTTATGTTTCTTTGAATGTCAATCTTTTAAAATTACATGCACAATATAACATACTACTTTTATGTGATTTATATACGGTCAACCTAGCAAGACATTGTATGATGCAATAATATTTTCCACAAGAGATGGATTATTAATTTTCTTTGAGCACATTTTTATAGGTATAATGAAAAAACCAATGGGTTTCATTATAATGCTAACACATTTTATGATAATTATATAATTATAAGATAAATCATATAAATTAAATCCAAGACTATAAATTAATGTCTTGGTGCATACAATCCAATTGGAACCATTTTCAATCATTATGACATATTTAAATGCTTATATAAATAGTGGTTTATCATATGAACCATCAAGTGGAGTGTCCTCTTCATAAGAGACAATTTGAGTACTTATTTCCTTCTTATTTATTGAGTCAATTTCTTCAATAAAATCATGTAGTCAATGTTATTTATATTCCATAGACACATTTTTGTACTTTAGTTTGTCTACGATATGGACCTTACTATTATTTGTTGATTTTTCTTGTGATTTGATGTTTCAATACACATATTGGAATTTGAATGTGTATATACCACTTGAATTTGGCCACTATCATTTTAATCTTGAAATCTTATGTTTGAAAGTGGTATATTGATACGTAGAGTTCCATTTAAGTCTATAGAAATCATAATATGCATTCACATTAAAAATTTTAGTAAGTTGTCTTGAAGTATCAAATCCCCTTTTTGGTGGTAAATTAATCATGTTACATTCAAGTAAAATTATGAACATAGTTTGAGGACTTTTGTTGAATATTGTAAATTTCCTATAGACCTTTTGTTGAGATAGCACAAGATTTTGAGATAGTTGCTCTATAGCAATGACAATTTTCTTGTATTAAATCTCACTGTCATTTCTCTTAGTCTTGTTTCCTCTAAATTTATTACATAAAATTGTTTAAATGCATGAAAAATAGGGTTTTGTTAGCAACAAATATTTGTTAATTCATGAATATTCCATTTTTATGATTTTAGATTTGGTGATTTCTTAGGGTCGACAGATATGACCAGATCACCAACATTTTAGGGATATTTTTTTTGGGCGGTTGACTTGCCAACCATTTAAAATGATATATAGTATTATAATTAAACTCACTAGATATATATAGTAGATATTTTGAGGGTCTGACCTATACCAACCAAGAGAATAGGCAGAACTGCAACTAGAGGAATATAGAACCAAATAACAACATTGAACAAAGAAAATGAATGATAAAAATGAATGGAAGAGATGAACACCTAATAAAAATTATGTAGATGAACAATAAAATATAATAACATATCCAAATGACATTATAGAATGACCCAATCAAATGACTAAGTCAAACTACATAGTTGAATGACCCAGCTGAATGACCAAGCTAAACAAACCATCCAAACGGCATAGCTAAATGACAAAGTCAAATGATAGTGTCAGACGATAGCACCAAAAAAAAAATGCATAACAAATTAGGACGCTAGTGATGGATGGCAAGTCCAGTGACATATCCAAATGGTAAAACCAAATGATAGTTTTGGGTGCGAAAATTGGTGAACTAGAGATGAAATCCTTCTATTAGACAATAGTGATAAATAGAAGTATCAAATAATAGAGCCAAAAATCATAGGACATCATGGTATCTGGTGGGAATGGTAAAAGGATAGGGTAATCACTAGGGAAATCATCTATATTATCTTATTTTAAATACAATCATAATGCTCTCAAAGTCTAGGTATTTATTATTTTTTAGTTTGTCATATATTTGACTTCAATTGTTCTATAATATTAAAAAAAAATTACATGCAGAAATCCCCACTATTATCTCATAAAATAAAATCAACCAAAATAATATATCACCCCGTAAAGTGTTCTGTAATGATGACATGCCACAACTTGAAGATGCTCCTCTTTTTTTTGATGAAAATAATAATGATACTAAAGTGGTGGAAGACATTGGACCATCTCATCAAAAATAAAGTTTAGCTAAAAATTCTCCTCAAAAAATATTCCTGAAGGAAGAGAAGTAGATGGATAATTGGAAGGTCCTTTAAGGTGGGTTGAACAAAAAAATTTCCCTTCATAGAACCTGTACAGCCTAAAAATGTTGATGGTACTCCAAATCAATGTAGATGTATAATATGTAGCTAGAAACTAGGAAAAGAACACAAAATGTAACTGAAATTAGACACGGTTGAGAAACATTATGGAAAAGTATATGAGACAATGAAGCACCTAGATAAAATGATAACAAGAATACATAAGTGGAAAACTATAGAAGAATTCATGCATATAAGATATGTACAAATGCATGAAAATGATAAGAAACATCGAAATAATATTGTGGAGAAAGGGGGAATAATTGAATCAAATTTTGGAAAAGTTAAGCAATCTTATATGAAGAAAAAAAATACATATAATTCTCTACTATATACCATATTCTAAAAAAGTTAGACCTATTTTTGACTTTTTAGATTATAAGATTTTGTTTCAACATAATGGATTTATAGATATTCCACAATCACATTGGTCAAATAAAAATGCTTGGGAAATGGAAACATGTTTAACAATGGTTGATATTGAATATTTGAAAGTCTTAAGAAATCACTGTTTATCTCATTTTCCATTGATGAGGTCATAACAATTGACAACACAACCTATGTTTTCATTCATGGTTATACTTTTGAGAACTATTCAAGGTAACATCATCTAATAGTAGTTCATATAATGGTAGAAAATTTCAACGCAAAAAATATTCACAAATTAGTTTTATCGAATTTGAAAGATAAATCTAAAATGGATGATTATACAATAGATACATAGCTAGTGTGTGTCTGGGTTGATGGTGCATCAGTTATATAGGGTCATAGAAATGGTTTGTATGTTCAGATGTAAACAAAAGTTTTCCCATATATGATTCCAATTCACTACATGGATTATAAGATGAATATTGCATACAAAATGGTTAAATTTTTTGATAATGTGGCCAAAGTCAAGGAGCTCATTCATGACCTACATGCTTATATGTCAATCAGTCCAAAAAGAATTTTAGAGTTTCTAAAATTTACAATAGGAGTGACTAATGTTAAGAAACTATTGAAAGATGTTGATACAAGGTGGATTTATATATATGAATCTACTTGCCAAATTTTTGAAGAATATCCATCATTAGTAGGTTTCATGTATAAATATCATAGAGAAATTGAAAAGGTAAAATATTTATTGTACCATTTAATAGATTTGGAAACACTTTTGAATTTATGTGGAATTCTTCTTATGCTAAAGGAAATGAATTGTTTAATGAAAAATTCTCTGAAGAAGTCCATTCATATTGGGGACCTCATATGGATAAGAAAATGAGTATTTCAAGCTCTTCACATACTATACACTTTGAATAAAATGTTTCAAGACCTTGTTTTTAGTAGTTGGAAATGTTTGACCAGTTTATAGAACCCTGATAGTTATTTGAAGTTGAATATCAATGATCATGTTTGTGTCGTTGTTAATGGAAAGGAGATTCGAATGCACACTTTCTAAAAAAGACTTGATCTTATGGGATTTGAATTTGAATAAATGCACATAACACTTATTTTTTATGACATTACTCTATCTAAAACCTAGATTAAATCAAGTAGAGTCTCACAAAATTTATTTTCATAGATTGGAGAACATTTTCATAGGGATGATTTGTTTAATCATCCCATTTTCTAGAAAAATAATAACAGTCAAAATATGGTTAGAAGTTTATTTCAAAAATACATGCATTATCATATAATGCATTTTTATAGATCTGTAGAGGTAAATGGAGAAGAAATTACATGTATTTTGGGAAAGGATTTACTAACATCCAAGTCAACCCATTTTGGCATTAAAATGTTTGAACAATATCATCTTTTACGTGAACCAACAGAGAATTGGGAAATTACAAGACTATCAATTTTTTTTTATCGTAGTAGTATACTATAGAAAAGTCTAAAAGTGTATTTTTGATTATATAAGCTCTATCAAACAATGATTCTGGGTTTAGTGGAAGATGAAAGAGTATTTAGTTCATTATCATACATAAAGTCAAAACTTTAAAATAGATCGGATAGAAATTTAGAAACCTATTTGAGATTATATGTTTCCTATTATGTAGTGGATATGTTTCCATATGAAAGAGCTATGTAAACATGGAGTTCTCTCACTAAAAAAAGAGACATTAGTAATACATCGACAAATAAAGAGGATGTAAATAATGACACTGAATATGGCACCAACACGATGGATGCAAATGTCATTGTTGATGATCAAGTTTGTGGAGAATTCTTTCAACTACCATATTTTTAGAAATAAAGTATCTAAATTTTAATTTCACATGTTTATCCAAAGATGCAATAATT
>JARHVA010007381.1:342500-385000 GCA_037957365.1 Torreya grandis
TTTTTTAGATGCACATTGAGGACCTTGGCTTCTTTTTTCAAGTTCTTATAGTTTTCCAACATTTTAAAATGTAATTTAATTAGATGTGAATAAAATTAATAATGACATGAAATTTTATTAGAACTAATATACATTAACAAATATTTTTCCTTCTCTACATTCATAATCACAATAGATTTGATGTATTTTACTGATTTATTAAAATATTCTTGGGCATCTACATTCAAATTCTCCAATCTATTAAGCATGATCATCAACACATTATCATTGTAAGTATTATCAATAGTACCTAGCTCAAACTTAGTTTTAGCAAATAAAGAATCAATATTTGTAGGTTCCTATTACACCAATGCAAATAAATTTTCTCACTCTTAGTGGTTTTGATAACGGTCATTTACTTCTTTTATCAGGGACTTCACCTAAATTTCCCACATGTGTAATTTTTTTAGATCATCAATTACTCCCACTTGAAGACTAGCAGTAACTATTTGCTACCAAATTGTTCAATGGAAAATATGTAAGGGCATAATCAGACTTTACAACATTCTCTATTGAGGTGCTACTTTCCAGTAAAAGGCTTGAAGGTTCTTACTGAGTAGTTTCATGAACATGTGATGCTTCTCCTTTGATAAAATCATGTGGATTGAAAGTGGTTCTAACATTAGTGTCACTATCAAATCCCAAATATTCATCATCAAGATCAATTTTTGATAAAGAAGTCAATCCCTATGCACTTGATAAACCTCCAATAAAAAAAGATGGGAAATGAGAACTTGATATTTTTATGGTTGTTCATGGTGGTGGTTTTAATGGAATATCCTTCCTCCTTCTGAAAAATGCATTCAAGGGTAGAGGTGGTGGCATAATATTCCTCACATATAGAGGATGGCCTGTAAAGTGTAATTTATTTTAGAAAAAAATAAATCGAAAAAACAAAGTTATGTAAAACTAAAATAAAAAGTTTAATAGTTGTATTTGGAGATAGTATATCCTCCAATGTATGTGGCGTATTATGAGTAATAGCCATAATGGTGTTTTAAACTGGTACATTATGAAAACGTTCAGTCTAGAAACCAATAATCAAAATCCATATATATATATATATATATATATATATACAATGTAAAATACCTTCCACAAAGTGTTGAGAAGGGATAGTAGATGCTACTATTTATTATGGTTTTGGTTATTCCACCATCTGAATTACTCTCAATTCAACTACAATAATAAAACAAATAACTAAAATAATGCATTTGAGTTTAAAAAATTAAAATCTCATTTTAAGATTTTAAATAGTAAACTTGCAAGTGGAGAAGGCATCAAATAAAATCATGGATGTTTTGTAAGTTGATAAGATTACATGGATGATTATACATACTCTAAATCTATAGAATATTCAACTTTAGTTGTGGTTGCACATTTTCCTTTTGAGGTAGATTATTTTTTCGAGGCACATATTTTTGCCATTGATTTGTAACAAACAAAGGTCAAATAATTATTAATATTTACCTTGGTAATGCTTTAACAAACAAACAAATATTAAGCCCTAGAATCTAGATCAACAAATGAATAAATTAACTAACCTCCTATTCATCCACAGATAAAGAATTTATCATATTTTTTGGATCCAACACGGTTGGACCCTATGTTTTATGAAGGTCAACTAAGGCCTCATTGTATAATGCCAAAATAAAATTAGAACAAGAAATAGTTGAACTGGGATTAGTAACAATATAATTCAATTTGAGCCTTATTTTGGAGGAAATAAAAGAGCACCAGTCAAATTTATATTTGAAAATAGTATGAACAATGCAAAATAGTACCCAATATGGAATATCTATGGCTCTTCCTTGGAATACTATTCTGACATAGAAAAATAGAATCATTGCTTTCAAAAAAGGGTGACTAACATCTTCAACATGGACACTCATCTTCCAACTATTTGAAATGAAAGACAAAAAGAGGATTTTAGTCTTTAGATCACAAAAGTTGAAAATTAAAATTTGAATACACAAATAAATTTATAAGTACATACCAATTCTTTTTATGTGAAATCAAATTTTTTGGCCAAGAAATTTATGTCTTCATATGAAATTAATGATTTATAACTCATAGGGGTTACAATGTGAAATGGAAGACCTATGAGATTGTGAATATTTTGTGAAGTACCAAATAAAATCAATTTATAATCAACTTACATGGTGAATATCTTCTCATTTGGGTCATATGAGTACATGAACATTTTTAAAATCCTAGTGTCAAGGTCGTATTGTGGCATGTAGAGAAATCCACTAAAGCTACATTCATAAATCCAATCATTATATGCATCTAGTTATTGTATGAGCTTCAAGATTTATAGGCATAGCAGGTTTTTTAAAATAAATTTTCTTTCCATGGTTGTAAAATGATTTTTTCTCTAGGGGGATGAGCAACCAATTCTACAAAATATTATAAATGAGGGTAGAGGTAGGTATTTATAGAGCATGGGAGGTGACCATGCTACCAGATAGAAGACCAAATGCACAAGTCACCCAGTAATACATCAGTTGGTTGAACCATCTAGATTCATTACCTAATGGAACCATTTAAACAAGGTGCACAACTCAGTCATTTAGCTTAGCCCATTGTCTTAGTTATTCGGTGCAATCATTAAAATTAGCCATCTAGATCAACTATTTGGCTCAATCATTTAATTTAGCTATCTGATTCAGCCATACAACTTAATCATTTGTCTTAGTTGTTCAACTCAACCATGTCATCCAGATATTTAGTTTAATTATTTAAACCAACCATTTGGCTTGATCATTAGATTTAGTCATGTGGTTTGACCGTTCAGTTTAGACATTCAATTTAGTCATTTATATTAGACATTCATCTTGTCCATCTGACTCACCCATTTATATATCTATGTTTACTATGTAATTCATCTTAGGCATTTAATTTAGTCTTTTGGTTTGGCCATTTTGTTCATCTATTTGGTTTAACCATTCTCTATCACTTTCAAGAAAATTTCCATGCTTGAGAATCAAATTTACTAGATTCACCATATATTTCCAATAGGTTTTCTAGTAGGACCTCGTAAAATGAACCCTAATGAAAAATTTCATAAAAATATTGATAAGTTTTAAAATATACTTTCTCTTTGATAATTGATAGTATGTTATTCATAAAAATTATTTGAACCTCATTTTTTGGTAGTTGACAAGTCATCTTAGTTACCATGGTCTTTAATAGAAACACATAATATTGAATGTATTAATTAGATGATTTTGTAAGTTGAGAAATTTTTACAAATTTAAACTTATGAGAGAAATTTTGATTTAAAAATGAGGAAATAAATCATCAACTAGATGTGTAATAGAATGTATGAAATTGTATGGCAAAGTATAGAACCAATGAAGTACATAGTAATTGAAGCTCCATGTAAATAACTTAGTTAATTTTTTTAATAATGATAAATGTCTATGAAAGAGACAAAAAATTATTTAATATGGTTGTAAAGTTAGCATTTTTTCACTATAAAATATGAATTTTGGACCAATAATTTAACTAATTAGAAAAGGATAAGAAACCACATCATGATCCAAAAGGTTTTAAATTATATCTAGAGAATAGACCTTATCACTTTGAATTTTATACTGTTGATAAATTAATTCAACTTATTTTTTAACATAATGCAAGGCTTGTATAATAGTGATTATTTTAGAAGTTTAGGATGGAATTGGAAAAAAATCAATGAGGGATTAACAACATTAGGATGAATTATAGAATCCATAGGTGCTTGGATTACAGGAATATTAGAGATGATTTGAGAACTTTAAAAATGGTTTAGAAGGCACAACAACATTTTAAACACTTGGAAGAATTAAATTTTGATGAGAAGGACAAGTAATAAAAATGTTTTTACTATTAGGCACCATAGAATTTTTAAAAAGATGAATGGTAGAATATATAGAAATATAAGCAGAATTAGGAGGAAATTTCAAAAAATTACCATGAGAAGGGATATTTTTACAAAAAAATGTCTTCCAATGCATTCATAATTATAGACATAATAAAAGGTTTGGTCATTGTAATTGTGATTATTCTGGCACTATTCTTCCTGATGATTACATATCTACTCATCAAGAATACTATTAGCCACTATGAGTCCTTTTTTATCCTACTCAGACACTTGGAGAGATGCCCATTCCATTGTCCACCCTTTGAGACCTTCCTCACACTTTATCAAAGCTCCTTCACCTTGTAGGACCCATTTTTTATACCCTAGAGACCCTCCATGAGGTTGGATGGCTTAGGCCATTGATTAGGGATTTTTGTGTTGTGTTCATTTCTAAATGGTCACAAATTGGTTTATATTGATCTTCTTCCTGTCTCTTTAGGGACTTTTTGATCTTCTTTACTCTTTTTTGATTCATTATTGATCATTGAGATCCCATTATGGATTTATACTCTTACTTGGATAGAGGTTCACATACACATTTTATTATTAAGATGGATACACCATTATTACTCCCAATTATTCTTAATTCATTTATTCTTGATCTTGGATCCTTAAATTGGCATTACACATGATTTTTACACTTGGATTGGCATCCAAACCCTTTTATTGATACTAATTCACCTTATCTCCTTGCTTTTGTACATTGGATTGGATAAAACTATACACTGCACCTCAATCTTCTTTCATATTTGGATCAAACTTGGACTAATATTTGGTAGAACATTTGCATTATTTTCTACTATGATCTGAGGGCACCTTTCTTGTAAGGTGAAACCTTTTAATTAGTGTAGAGTAATGTATTTGTTAGGGTTAGTGATTATATGCTAGATTAACTTCATTTGAACATGTATTAGCATAGTTTTTTAAGTTTTATTCATTTAATCTCCTTGAAATCATATTTTAATTTTAAAATGTTCTACATTCATTAGATTTACATGCTTCTTAAATATTTTTTTTGCTTTGTAGTGCTTAATTGTTCAAATAACATAGCTCATTTTCTTAAAATGCATTATTTTCCTCTTAACTACCTATAATTATGTGGTTAAAATAGTTATACATACATATATCCTTTGTACACTTGATCGTCTAGCCCTAACCTATTTCTTAAGTCAAGTTTAGTCTAGTGTAACTAGAAAACTAGATAGCTACCTTTGACTTCTAGTAGCTTCTTGCATCCTTCAACCTAGTAGGTGTTTGATTAGTACCCATGGTACCCCATTATCCAAACCCTAATGGCTTGTTTTGATTCTTAGAGATACATTTTAACACACCTGGTATGAATTTATATAAGTTCTCATTTTAGTCCTATCTCATTTAGAGCTCTTGTACCCTATTTTCCATTTATAACTGCAAGGTTTTACTTTTAGCCATGTTTTGACTCTCCCTCTAGTTGTTTCACCCTAATTTTTATTTGTATCTAGATACGCATTGGTTTTATGATAGTTTGCCTATTTTGTTTCCTCCCTACTTTCTCTTCTTTTGTATCACTTATAATAAACCTCCCATCATTGCTATGCTAGTCTTATTTCATTCAAAGACACCTTTATGAGCTCACTTACAAGTAAATTGAGATTGAATTAGAGTGGTATAGGTACTCTAAGGCCCACATGATAAAATTATCTTTGGATATTTATTGATACCATCTTGAGTTCCATATAGAGTAAGATTGGTAGTTATAAAACCAATAACCTCACTCTCAATCTCAATATTATGAGCTTCACCGATATGAGGGTGTTTCCCCTTAGCAACATTTCATCTTGTATTCACCTAAAAGGGGTAACAAAAACCCCCTTTCCCATTTTATTCCTAAGGATTTACATGCAATTATTCATGATTTGTATAGATGGATTCAAGTGGAGATTGATCCTACCACCTCCCATAGGATTAGGCCTCATGAAATATCTAGAGGTAGAACCAACACTCATTCATGTGGAAGCACTTATATCAGTTCCCATTTGAATTCATCACCATCTTTATGAAAGTAAACTATATAATGGGGTCACCTTATCATCTATGCAGAGAAGTGTAGGCATATTGAATAGGTTTATTACCTACATTAGGTAGAGCCATCCCATCTTTCGAGTCATTCCTTTAGGGTTTCAGATGAGCACACTAATTTTAATGACCACCTATAGACTTAGGATCAATGTGATTCCTATAAGAGCACCAATTTTATTAGATGGTAATTTTATTATGTATGACAAACACCATAGGGATATATTCCATCATGAATATCTACATTTTCATTCTATTTCACCTTATCATCCTCAGTGGAATAAGTTCCTTCCTATGGTCTTTCTACATTATTTGATTAGGATGATCCCTATCCTGATCATCCCCCATATCGAGAGCCCCTCAACAACATCTCCCACATTATTATGGTTATGATGACCCCTATTTACATAGTTAGTATCATGATCTCTACATGACTCCTCAAGGAGTTTATCTCCAATCGGACATCAATATTGCTTATGAGAACCTTCATATGAATCCTCTGGAACCTTATGTTCATTCAATTTATTTTCCTAATTTGATCCTATAACATCCCAAGCTTAGTATAATACATCACACTAGTCCCATAAATTAATCATATTATCCAATCAAAGTTTAGTTTAGTCATTATGTATTGAATAGAGGCAAAAACTTCTAGAAAGATTCTCATATATAGCTAATTATTAATCTTAATAAGAGGTTTACTTCTATATACAACCTTTTTCAATTTGTAACTATATATCTAATGAAACTGATTTATCATGGCATTAATGATGGCATGTATGGATTGGGAACATGATAAAGTCATGATGTTGAAGCTCTTCTCTCACACCTTGTGAGCTAAAGTGTTGGTTTGGTTCGATAATATACCACAAGATTATCTTTTGGCTTTCCAAATCTTGATAGATGATTTAATTTAGTACTTTGATATCTCTACGACTCCGAACCTTATCATCCAATCACTTACCTCCATGGTTTATCCCAAAATGTGTTGAACTTCAATTTCATTCATAAGTATTGTTCAACCATTCATACATATATGATAAGTTTCATGAATGTTCATGTCTATGATATGTTCACTTGAGTATTAAGGTCGATGGTTCACCTTGATGTGCTCAAGTATGATCCCACATATTATGATGAAGTTTTTAATGAGTTCTTGAAGATTAATGTATTCAAGGTATGTCTAAGTATTAGGCCTATACCTACACAACATTTATCCTCCTCATATGATTTTAACTATAATTTAGTTGGTGATGGTGTTATCGAGTCTCCATTAGAGATGAAGAGTAAGATGGATAGTCGCAAGGTCAACACTTTAAGTAAGAGGAAAATTGAAAGGAAGGCCCTTATAAAGAGTGTAAAAAGTCAATTAGTGTTGTATCATTATGAAACCACCAAATTATGAAACATAGAAAATATTAAGGAGCAGTATGATAAGGAATGTGTCACCTAACAATTTGGTGTGAACACCTTATCCACTCCCCAAATATCTCCACTTATCAATCCCAAATGCATGATGTATGTGTTCAAAAATCTTATTCCTGGCCATGATAAGGAATATAATAATAATAAGAAGAATAAATCTAAGGCTAAGTCATGTCACACTACTTATCCCTCTTCTATCTCTTATGGTTCCACTTCCTTGGCTCACATAAAATGGAAGGCTAAGCACAAAAGTAATAATTATGTTGTTTACATTGACATAGACTCTACTATATATTAGTGCTTTGTCAATACACACATGGGTCATATGGCTAACCCTATAGGATATACTAACATAGTTGGTCTCACAGGCCTACCCATGGGGGCAAGTCATCCCAAAGTTAGGTTTCACTTTTAGTGAAATATCCCTCCCTAGGCTAAGTAATTCCCTTACTTTGTCATAGATGAGTTACAATCCCTATCTATTGTAACATCCATATAGGACCTTCTCCACCTTTACCCTATGGAAAAGGGCCTTATCTTTGATGAGCTTGGTTTTCTAGTGAGGTGACACTATAGGATTGTGTTGAGGTGTTGTTCAATTCAAACATCCATGATCACCCTTTCCCACAAACCTTGTCCTTTGACCCCACCTCTTTTCCAAACCCTTCCATTCTAGATAATAGGGATTGATTCCCACTCTACATTGAGACCTAAGTTGATTACTGCCACATCAAGAAATAGATTGTTGATTAGGGTGTCATGTTAAATATGATTCCTTTGTTGGAGTTTAATGTGTTTAGTATTACACATAATAATATATATTAGTCTCACCATAACTATGTTAAATTTAATAATGACATAGTTACATTGGTGGGTAATGTGAAGCTTTATGTCAATTTTGGACCCATGATAGTCAGGATCAAATTTTGGGTGTTAGACTTATATCTCTTATACAATACAATCCTTTGACAAAACTAGATCATTTCCACGTATGCCATTGCTTAGAAAATAATTTATGTGGTCTATTTCATGTATGAAGGTAAGGTTCACACCATGGAGTTTGACCCAAATCCATGGGTGCGGCTATATATAATATAATCCCTTTACCAAGGTTTTGTATATCTCCTCACATGGCCCTAATAGTTCACCTAAATTTCTTGTGTATGAATCTTGATTTCTCAAGGATGAATATTTTTGATCCTATTGTGTGATCTCCATTTTCCTCTCCCTCTTTTTGGTGAGAAGGTTGTTCTTTACTCCTAGGCCATCTCTTTTGAGACATATTTCTAACCCACAAGTCCGTTATCTTATCATGACCTCTCCATCATGGAATTGACACTGTTAATGCCTCCCTCATATAGTCCTCTAGATTTGTTTCTTTATATTTTGAGTACTATTTCTTCCATGTCATGACATGTAACTCATTCAATGAGAGATGGGACTATAATAATATCATGCTTATACGCCACACATAACACCACCCTCTTACTTATCTGGGTTCAAATATCTCATTCATTGATAATGACCCCACCTCTTGAATTGTCATATTTTGGATCATGACTAATAAGTCTAAGGATTTAGATGCTTTGTCTCCTTCTTACCCTTTTCTTCCATTTTTTTAGCCTTATGTTGGGCCTATCCATGTATTTTTTAGCCCTCTAGAGGGTATGTCATAGCTTAAAAGGATAAGTCACATCCTAATTTTGTGGAAGGATATTGGTTAGGGATAAACAATTTCCTTCCCTTGAGTTAAGTCATGGCCAAGGCCTCTGATGTCTTGGTAAGCCGTAGAGGTTGTCATAACACCTTCCTTAGGACCCCATTCAGTGGATTATCTCTTTCGGAACATCTATTATTAGATATTGTTAGTCTCCTTTTCTAGTTCACCTATGCACTCCTTATCAGAATCATCTTGGGATAGAATAGGTTCCTTTTTCTTCTTTCATTTGATGGTGTTACTATTTTTTTGTAGTTAGTCATCAACTAACTCCCTCTCTCCTTTGTCATGGTATTTATAGATGTGAAGGTTTGTAATTATGGTTGTTCAAGACTTGCTATGGTCTTCAAAAGAGTTGACTCTTATAAAATGTTAATGGGTGGAATAAGATTAAATATTAGGGCTATTACAATGCATAGGATGATTTAGGATGGGTAGGGAGAATCAAGAGAAATTATTAGTTGCGAGGTAGGTCATGTGATAGGGTATAGCTAGCATCAACACATGGGTACAACAAATCTTCCATTTGAATGTGGTTTTAGTTTTAATTATAACATCTCCAAAGGTCAAAGTAAAAGGGGTTCAAAATAGGTAAGACCAGAGGAGATGGGGAAGGAATTTTCATCTTAATAGCTGGTGGTGCTCATGTTCATTGGTGTGTTGTATGAGCTTATAGGCATGGCAAATTATGTTATAGAGTCATAAGATTGGTATATATCTCAAAGTAAACCAAAATCAAATGGAATACATTCATGGCTATATCATCCTATATGTTATGATCATATAATATCAAAATGGGTAGAAGGTTTAAAAGGAAAAAAGGTGATAGGTAGGGTGAAGGGAGTAGCTAGAGAAGGAAAAAAAGAGGATCTAGGATCAACATGCAAAGGCATTAAAGGAAAAAAGGGATGCACTTGAAGTAGCAAAACTAACTAGATTTCATGCATTAAAGCAAGGACATGGAGGACACAAGGAATCATATAAGGAGATATAAGTATAAGTGGTACAATTAGAGATTACACTCTAAAGAGGTGGAGGTTGAATTGGAGAAAATAAAGGGGATCCTACAAGGGATGAGGTGAGGGAAAACTAGGAGATGGATGAAGAGATAGGTGAAGAAAAAAATGAGGTCACATATAAAAATAAAGGTGGAGAAGGATGGAAGGAACTAGGCATGGACATATACGAGGAAAAAAAGAAGGTTGAGAAGAAAAAGGAATGTCTTCACAATGAGAAAAATGAAATGAAATGAATAAAAGGGAGAGGATGGTGGAAAACAATGAAAGGAAATGAGATGAAGATAAATGATGAATATCAACGATGATAAGAAGAAAAAGAAGAATTGAAACAAGGATATAAAGCACAGATGCAAAAAACAAGCGAGTATCAAGATGGAAAGAGGAAAAGGGGAATGCAAAAGGTAAAAGGCAAGAACTAATAAGAAGAAAATGAGAAATTATGGAAGGCTTCTAAAAGGATAAATACCAAGGTATAGATTAGTTATGGAAGAAAAAAATAAGACAAAATGGATGAAAATAAAATAAATAAGAAGAATGGAAAATGGGAAAGGTGGGAAGAGTGGAAAAAAAACAAAGAATGGTGGTACATGTAAAGAAAAAGTGCATCAACAAAACAAAAAAAAAACTTACATGATGTATAATATGATGTGAAATTGGTTAGGAAACAAGATTGATGAAGAGGGTGTGACAAATTTCCAAGGACAAGGGGAAATGATGAGGATGGTAAAAGAAGACAAAGGAGATAGTGGAAAAGGTTGGTAAAAAGTGGAAAAAGAGGAAACAAATAAAAAAAGTGGGTGGGGAAGTGAGATATGAAGCATGCACAAGGAAAGGGTTAGGGAGGCAAATAGAGTAGAGTAGGTGGTGGCTTTATGGGAGATAAGAGGGGCCAATGAGGAAGGTTATCAATCCTTTTGTTAAAAGAGATTGACAAGCTGAAAAAGTGGTTAAAATTGATTGACAAGCTAAACGGAGGTAGGTGGTGAGGAGATACATAGAGGGGTGGAGGAAAAGATATTAGGTGAGAAGGGAAAATAAAGTAAAGCATGTGATTGAGATAACCTCAATAAATAAGTGCTATCTACATAGTCCAAAAATATCTCAGGTCAATGTAGTTCTCCCAGTAATGGGGAAAAATGAAGAGGAATTATTAGATGATGTTAAAATACAAGGATGATAGGAAGAATTCAAAGCTTCCCTAACATATCACACTCTATGAAATAAGGATTTTCTATAAATGGAAGTTAATGAGAAGGAAAAGAGGAGGTTAATTAGTTGTTAGTGGTTTAACTTTTCTTAAAATTCAAGCATTACCTACATGGTTGATGGACATCAGGGCAATGTAGTTTAACTAAGGTTGGAAAATGGTGATCAAATTAACTTCCACAATTTCATTGACCACATGGGTTGGTTTGGGTTGATGGAGAAGGTTTTGTAAAACAAAGGTTTTGGGTTTTGGTGAAGGTGCATGGTGTAGATTTGTGAATACTTACCATAATAATCTTGAATTTAGTAGGATGAGAGACACAAATGGGAAAGGTATGATAAATTAGAAGGGAACACAATTCCTAGCACCAAAAACAACCTTCAATAAAGTTAATCCAAAGAAGAGGTGCCTTTGTAAGGAGGTTTCACCTTCTAAAATTATGCAAGGGTAGAATCCTAGTGATAACATCTACCATTACGAGTTGAGTTTTAGGAAATGGTTGTCTATCAAGATTTGCATAGTTTATTTGGCCAAGGTTCATCACCACTATGAGTGAATTTTTATGGGTAGTATTAGAGGAATGACTTTCAAATATTTTATTTGATAGTTAAGTAGATTATATGAGGTATAGAATTGGTAGTGTGGTGAATGATACAGGACATGTCATGTTTAACACAAGAGCTACTTGGGTAGGATAGATAAAAGGTGTCCATGTCTAAATCCTCTATCCTAGTACCTTAGAACCAATGACCTTGGACTCTACTTAGAAGAAGCTCTACCAGTGGGTATTTATGTGTTCCAAGATATTGGTTATATGGTTGGATAAGATGGGAGAACTTCTACAATGATGAGTACTTAGAAGCTACTACCACTAGCAACAATTGTAGTTTAGAAGATGTGATCGCTATAGGGGCCCAAGGCTAGAAGCCAATTTACATCAACTGAGGTAGAGGTGACAAAGATGTAAAATACCATGAGGCCCACAAAGACTACAAAATTATAAAGTGAGCGAAGATATAATATTGGAATCCAATGATAAGGGAAAAAAAAAGACCTCATCATAATGCATAATGACCAACTAGATTGAGGGTTATGGTCTACATGAAAGGGTAAGTGGATGCAACCTTTACAAGTGGGAAAACTATTTAATGGAATCAATGACATCATAGGACCCTCCCCATTTATGAGATGGGTAATCATGTTAGTGAGGAGTAGTAGTAATGTATTCTATTTAAATAATCATGCTAAAAACAAATACTTATCATCAATTTACTTGGTTTTGTAGGTTTGATTAGAGTGCAGATAACTACAAGAGGTTAAATATGGTGTATAATATAAAAAATGGTAGAGATGATTATCAACCCCCATTACCTAATATCATATATATGGTGAATGTGTGTATCTACAAGATATTGAAACATGTAATGGTAATAATGGAAGCATTTTTAAATCAACAAAAAGAGGGAAGGCACACATGACCTAATCTCAATCCTAAACTCTTACCTCCTTAGGAAAATAAAAGCAAGAATTTGGATGCATAAGATATAGATCTAGAGAACATCACCCTTCACTTGTCCATAGAGGGAACCATTACTATCTAAGGGGATGTGTGTTGGGGAAATAATTAGAGCAAAGGGAATTAATGGTGGTGACAACCGATTAGGGTGAAAGACATAGAGTAGAATATGATTGCCACCTTGTAGGGACGAATGCAGAAGAGGATAATAAAATACATCCCCTAGTCGATGTTGATATGGGTAATGTCATTGATGTTAGCTCTAGTGATAGCTCAGTAAGTAATAAACTAGGAGGATGTCTCGACACAAATCTAGAGTCACCAGATAATCATTGTAATGCCTAAGTAGTAAATCTATGTATGTGTTTGTCTTAGGCAATGTGTCTATAATCTAATGACTATGTATGTGTCATCATACCCCAAATAAAACATTTCACAATTTGATGTGATTATGTTTGTGGTTATGTGGATGGTCATGATTATGGTTGTTATATTCTTGATTTATATAAAAATAATGATTATGGTTGTTGCAACACTAGATGGTTAAAGTCATGATGAAAACATCAACCAAAAATATTAAGATAAGAATAGGGCATGATGTTTTATTTTTTACAAGGAATGAAAAAAAACCAAAAGTAGGATTGGCTTAATTAATATAATCCCTTCAAATGTTGTACATGAGCCATCGTTAGTTTATAAGAAATGCTTCTTGATAATAGAGTGTCAAGTAAGCTCTAAATCCCTTGATTTACATATAGTGTAAAGGGAAGATGGGTGATAGGTGGTGTGAAGGGTAATGGGTGATTTATATGATAACCTCATGTGAATTAGTTTTCCCCTTCTATGGGTGGCCTAATAATGGTAATAGATAATTCTATGTCATATGCTATATGTAGACTGATTAATACAATAAGTCTATATGTGAAAGTTGATTGTGGTTTCCAACATAATATGTTGCTTGATAGCCAATTGCATCTTTAGATTTTGTTGTGATAGTTTGTCTTTTGATTTATTATTGTTTATGGGAAGTTAATCGATGTGAGAAGCTTCAATGAAATTGCTCTGCTTTTGAAAATATTAACTTAGGCATCCTTTAAGGTACTAGTCTAAGATTATTAGATTTGTTTAATGTTGTTGATAGCTATCCTTCAAGGGAGCAGTCTAACTTATATTAGGTAATTTTTTTTTTTTTTTTGGGTAGCTATCCTTCAAGAGAATAGTCTACAATGCTTAAGATATTGACCCAAGTAGTATTTTGGTATCCAAATTAATTCTAGATGTAATATATTTAGACATGGACAAGTCTAATTAGGTTCATAGGTTTACCTTTAGAAGGGAAAAATTTTAACACGAGAAGGTTAATAATATGAAAAGATATGGTTTTGAAGACACAATGACCATGGAATTCCATCTTTTTAGAGATGAAAAGTATCCATGAGAACCATGCTATGGGTAGATCCATGGTACACACATTTAAGATTAGGCTATAAATGTGATGGTTAATCACATAGATTTATTTTTTAATTAATTGTCCTCAAAAGGAGAGGAGAAATATGGGTGAAGGTTAAAATTCCATAATCAAGGGGTGAGCTTAATTTAGAAAACATGAGTGAGCTTGATCCTTCTTTAATATAAAAATGGATGCAGATGTGAAGCATTGAGAAGCTCAAGTTTTTGTTTGCCTTCGAGAGAGGATAAACAATAAGCCCTTGATCCATACTTATGGTTAATGATGTAGGGTCCAAGCCAATTAAAATAAACTTGCCTCGTTTATTCTTCTCCATGTAGGTCACATTTGGTTTTATTTTAAGATGAGGTTTCTGATATTGCAGTCTCATTATTTGAGATGATTTTTATAAGCACATTTGATATGCTCTTGATAGTTATCGAGGTGGGTAAAGGATTTTAAACAATTCTCATCAAGTAACTCAAGCTGAGCTAAATGGTGTTGATGATAATCTCCTTCATAAATAAGATCTTGTAAATATATGCAAAGAGAGGGGTGAAAACAGGTGGTGACAAAGGTACTATTCGAGTAAATCAAATGCTTTTTGACAATCTCTATTCCATTTTAAAAAGACATCCTTCTTTAGAAGGTGATGAAAAGGTTGGCACCAATCTAAAAGTTGGGAAATGAAATGGAAAATGGATTGAAGTTTTCCCTGCAGGATATGGAGCTGCTTAAGGTTGGTTGGAGGAGGCATGTCCAAAATTTCTCTAACTTTAGTAGTATCTAGTTTGATTCCATGAAGAGAGATAATAAATCCAAGAAGTTTTCCTGAAAGGACCTCAAAAATGAATTTATTGGGATTAAGGTGAAAATGATAATGAATGTGGCATTCAAATATGATCGTAAGAATATTCAAATGATATTTTTAGAGTTTAGATTTTCCAAGAAGGTCATACACATAGTCTTATACAATCTTATGGATGATATCATGGAGAATATAAGTCATGACATGTTGGTAGGTTGCACTGGCATTTTTTAACCTAAAAGGCATGAATCTATAGCAAAAATTTCCCAAAGGGGTGGTAAAGGTGGTTTTATGATGATGTTCAATAGAAATCAAGATCTAATTATAACTTGAAAACCCATCCATAAGAGATAACACCTTGTGGCTAGATGTAAGATTAACAAGTTATGTGTAGCAATGGTGGGGTCAATCTTAGGCATATCACTATAAGACTAATTGAATGTTATGCTATGGTATTGGAGGAAATAGGAGAAGTCATGAAGTTACATATCATTTAGTGATTAACCCAATTTGATAATGAAAGGGTTATTTAGAGTGCCCAAGTTGATATCTATGGTGGATTCATTTGACATGGTTGAGGCCTTAAGAGGAAGGGATTTGTGAATAGAAGAATCCCTCACACCAAGGTAGGTAAGAATGGAACCATCATCTTGATTTTAGATGGTGTTGATGGTAGGAGAATCATTCTCTACCATTTTAGGGTGTATGAGTGCAATGAATTTGGTTTGGCCACCCTTTTGGTAGATTAGAGGGCCCAAACTAATATTATTGACTAGAAAAAAAATGTTAAGGGGGATGATATCAAGATCTTTAGGTGGGAAAAGTGGTTGGGTTAGTGAGGATGGAATATCTTCCTCCATGGGGAAAATGGGTTTGGGTGAGTTAGTGGGTTCCTTTGGTGCTTCATACCCAAAGCCAAATGACTCACAAGGTTACAAATTTTTGATATGGCATAACTCATGAGGCCCTTGTTCATAATGACCAAGGCCAAATCATTTCCAAGCACATTTATGAAAATACAACTTAACAAACTCTAGTTTGCTAATATAGGAAAATTTAGAGGTAAATGGTTGCATGGATGAAGTAGTGGTAGGGGCTAGAAGTGAAAATTCAATTCCCCTATAAATAAAATTTGTTTTGTGGTTAAGGATCCCAAAGGGGATGATGGTTCCAATGTTAGGGTCATAAGAAGGGTCATGTCTGAGATTCCCGTATTCTTGGGGAGTGGAGAAGGAATGAAGGGCTAAGGGTATATATTCCTTAAGGGATATATGTTGGAATGTCATTGCCATGGGGTTCTCTATAGGAATCTTGAAAGAAGAGATAGATGAGCTAGTGGAGGCTTCATAAACATCTGGTGTGGAAGTGTTATAGGTTTTAGTTGGTGGGGTTATGTCATTAGTAGATGGTTGTAAGGTGTATGAAGGAGGACTAAGGACATCATTATGTTGATATGTCATAGTACATGATGTGAATAGACTAGGGTTAACCTGGATAGTTGAAACTTGACTTTTATGCTCAGATTTGACACATTAATGTAAGGTGGAAGGGGCATAACTCATGGCATGAATACAAGGGAACCCAAGTAAAGCATTGTATTGGAATTCTCCTTCTACAACTTAAAAATGTTTGGTAACAATATAGGGCCCTACATAGATATGGAAGATAACTATTTCCAAGGTAGTAGCCATGTTATCATTAAAATAATGAAGGACCACTATTCTTTTAGACATGATGTTTATGGGTAAGTGCATTTGGTCATAGGCATGGGATGAGATAATATTGATGCCAACTCCTCCATTAATCATCACCCTTTTGATGTAGGTTTGATTAATGTATACCAAAATGAAGACGGGGGAGGGGTTGGGATCCTCTAAATGAATAAAAGGTATTTCTAAAATTTTAAAGGTGACATAGTTGGAATTTCGAAGGGCACCAACAAAGGTGGATAAAGGTTAAGTGTCATTGGGTTGGATCTCAATGGATTGCAAGACTTATATGAGTGTTTGGAGGTGATTGTGAGAGGCAGAGACTAACTCATACAAGCTTGTTTTTACTGGAGTTTGGTGAAGCTTTTTGAGGATAGATTTTTAGATAGATAGTAGATATGGGTTAACATATGGAGGGTTAGATGGGGAGGAACCTAAGATAGACACCTTGGATTTGTTTGATGATGGATATGGTTGGGTATTATTGGATTGGGAATTTTGGGAGGGATAAGTTCAAAGAATGGATACCTTAGCCTTCCCTTTATCCTTCTATTGTGACACCACATTGATTGTATGGATAACATGAGAGGTTGAGGTAGTGGAGTTGTTTGACTTACCTTTATTCTGAGGTGAAGGTGGAGGAGTGGGTAGGTGTTGGGTAGGTATGGTTGTTATTTGGGTTGGTATAGGTGGCATAAGAGGTTCATCTATTAATAGATCATCCTCATCATAAAGCTAATGGATAAGATTTTGGAGAGCTTTATAGTTATTCATGTCATGGCCAGGTGTCCTATGATATAGGTAAATCAAATTATCATTAAACCATGATGGTTTTGCGAATGAAGGGTTAAAAGGTTTTATGGGTGGTAAGGCCAAGGAAGGCGTTTGTAACAACCTTTATAGAATGGTTGAATAGGACTCAACAAAAGGTGGTAAAGATTAAGTATTTTTTTTTAGGTGTTGAGGTAGAAAGTTGTTTGGACATGGGTTTGGTGTTTGGTGTCTTAGGTAAGGTGGTATGATTTGATGGTTTTGGTTTAGAAAAGATGGTTGATGAGCTAGAGGTAGAGGATGTCAAGATAGGTAACTTAGGAATTGTCATTGTAGTGAGGAGAGGTGTCTTAGAAAGAAAGTATGAAGATGTGAAAAACAAAGGTGGTGGGGTTTCAGTAAAAATAATAGGCTTCATGCTCAAGGTAGTGGGATGAGGACCCAAAATGAAGGGAAAGTTTGAGGGAAGTAAAATTTAGGGTTTTGGGATTTTTGGTGGTTTTACCTATTTAGTTGTTTTGGTTGTCAATTTTGAAAGGGGTTTGGTTACTTGGGTCTTTTTTTTAATGGTTAATCTCTAATATGAAGGAGAATGAATGTATCCTTTACTTTTGTCTTGGTTTTTGATAGAAGGTTTTGAAATCAGATGTTGAGTACATGAAGTTATCTTCTCTTGTAATCTATATTTCAAAGAGGGAGTGTATGGTTATATGATAGGAGAGGTAGGTGTGGTATCCTCCAATGGTGGTGTGGGTATGGTGGCTTCCTTTGTTTGGGTGTCCAAAGGAATGGAAGGAAATTTCTCCCCTTCCATTAGGGGGATGGAGAAAGAGGAGATTGAGGTAATCTTTTCTTCAACAATGGGTTCATTAGTAACCACATTAATAGTATGTGTCTCATGGATGGTTCTGGTTTATTGTCATGATAAGGGGTAGAAGGAGCATGATTAGAAAAAAGGCTTACAAAATATATCAAGGGCATGGTTTGGTAGTGAATTATGATTGTCTAACTTAATCTCCCCATTATCAATGGGGGATTGGAAAAGGTATTTGAAGGTGTTGCACCTATTGATGTCATGTCCCATGACTTGGTGAAAGGCACAATGGTCATTCTCATTATACCAACTTGGTATGTGGTGAGAAGCATCAAAATATTGTGGTGGTTTAATTGGTGGAAGTTGGATGATATTGGATTTCAGTAACTTTTCCAAAATAGAAGGATAGGGATACCCAAGTGGAGTTAATTGCTTAAGGTTATTCCAAGTTTGGTTCCCTTGATTTTAATTTGAATAAGTAGAGGAGTTATAGGTTTGGTTCTTTGGATTCTATTCATTGGTAGATGGTGGTGGTGTGGCTTTGAGGAAAATGGCATTGGTGGTTGCTTTATTTTTAGTGTTAGGATTGCTTTGGTTGTTTGGTTTAGAAGAAAAGGCTCATTGGGTTTGTAAGTTGAGTTATTGCTCTTCATATTTCACCTTCCTTCATCAATGGCTCTATTCTCTAGTTTGTGAGCCATGATAAAAGCTTCATCAAAGGTCCAAAAGATTTGGACACATAATGTGGATGAAATATGTTTTTCAGATGCTTGAGTGAAGATCTCTATATCTCAAGTTGAGGCAATGAAAAGGAAAGTTGGTTAATTAGGCTCCTCTAATGAGCTGTAAAATTAGAAATAGATTCATCTTCAAAGTATCGAATGTAGTAAATGTTAGTAATAGAATCTTTCTTTCATATATTGATCAAAAAGTTGATCCAAGAAGTATTGGGATAATTAAGTGAAAGAGAGAATGAAATGTTTGTGTATGACACTATACCAATGCAGTGTTGGTCTAGATAATGACATAGGAAAGGTACAAGGGATAAGAGAATCATAATGGGAAATTAAGTAGAATGAATGCCTAAATTCTCTTAAATGTTGTTGAGGGTATTCTTTACTATTAAACTTTGTAAATTTTGGAAGTTCCCATTAGATCGGATAAGGTTTGATGGGGATTGAAGGGTGAATAGGCTCATTGTAAATTTGATCATAGGATAAGAGATTATGGGATCTAGATATTGATGACTCAAGGGTATTCATCTTGTCCATGATCAACTTCATGAAATCTTCTTGATGTTGTTGGGATGCATAGTTATATGGTATGTTTTGTTCATGTTGGGCAATGTGTGAATAGCTATTAGATGGTTAAGATGACTCCATGTATTGTTATGTGCTCTTTGCAGGTTGGGTGGAAGATATATATTGGTAAATGGATGTTAATGGATAGGTAGATATCAGTGTTTGGATAGAAAGTATATTTCCTTGTAGTTTATGAAGATAGCTAAATGTTACATGTTGGGTCAGAGTGGTGGTTGGGTTAGTGGACAGTAGAAGGGTGGTGACTGTTATGATGATTGGTCGAAATATGGAGGGTATAGACACACAAGGCTTAGAATAGGAGTAGTTTTTTATGGATTGGAGATAACTAGAGGAAAATGGGTTGCACTAGAGGTAGGCACTTTTATTATGAGGGAGTGATTAGTAAGAGTTATTGGTTGATGATAACATTTGGTACTTTGGGTTGGTGCATTACTTTTGAAAGAGTTATTGATTGATGATAAAATTTGGGAAACTAAAGTTTGAGTAGTTCCTATTGTAGTGGAGGTATTACCCATGAGGTGGAGAGACATGCCATAAGGTGGAGCTATGGGTGGGGTCGAAACTAAGATTTGTTAAGACATGGTTCTTAGATAGTGTTGTAAGGCTACATGATTTTTATATAATAAAGTGGAAAAATATGCATCTCCTAATACTACCTAAGTAGGACTTCCTAAAGAGTGAGGGGAGTTTTGGGGCTCAAAAATGTGTTCCATGGATGCAGAGGTGGAAGTTGGTGATGGTTGATTTGGTGGTGATTTTTATTCCTCAAGGTCTTTTTATTGCTGACGAGTGAGAACCATGTGAGAAGATAAGAAAAAGATGATATATTTTCACACCTTAAACAAAGAGAAAAAAATTAAAAAAAAAAGACTCAAGACAAATAATGAATTAACTAAGAGTGTGTTAAATCCTAGGATTCTTTTTAATCTCTCTTTTAGATTATGCCATAGAAAAGTGTGAAGAGTAAATTGGCTTCAATAGGTCCTAAACAATGTAGTATATGTTTAGTTTTGGGTTATGCTTAGGCACTCAATAGAAGTTTGTATTGGTCTGAGTACATGGCCTGGTACTTGGGTCTTGTTCCCCTCACATTATAATCCCTCAGCCAGTGTAGGTGCTTAGCTAATATATACCAATTTCCAAAGTTTATACTCCACTAGAGAACTAAGTTGGTTATCCCCTCAATGATTAAATCCAAGTAAGATAACTAGGAAAGGGTAAGGTGATCTGCTAGGTGATGAAATCCTAGTCCGGCCTTGTCTCAAGTGTGTTTTTATTTTTGGTTTTGAAATTGGCTTGGTTTGTGTTACATTTGTGAACTACAACTAATTCATAATGCTTTTAATTAAACTAGGCGAGCTAAGATCAAGCAACCAGTCAATGGATGCACTCAATTTTACCATTTTATTTAAATTTATTTGAATTAAGAAAATAACAACTAATATTCACTTCAAAGTAACATGAAAATTAAATCCTAATCCTAGGATGAATGCTCTTTTCTTTCTTTTTAGAAATACAATAAAATATATTTTTTTCTAAAAAATGCATCTATTTTTTTTCCTTTTTCTTTTGTAAAGAGAGAAGCTTAATTTTATAAGAATTCAATTGAATGAATTTCGCTAATAAAATTACAAATTCACAAAAAAAATAAGAACCCAAGAAAACTCAAGGGTCCCATCGAGCGTGCCAATATATTTATGTCTAAGTTTTAATTTTTCTTAAGTGTGAAAAGAAGAAGCTAGTTAAGAAGGGTGTGGAAGAATACTTGTTGAATTTATGTACATTAAATCTAAGTGATTATGTAGATATCCTCTATGGATCAGGAGGATGACCTAAAAAAAAAATAGAACTAAAATAAATTTTTTTTAGACAAGTAGATGGATGGATTGCCTAGCATGAGTTACATCCTAGAAGCGAAAGCTTTCTAGGAGGCTGCCAATCCACCTTCTTTAAAATACTTAAGTGGAAATAATAAAAGAAATATATTTTATTTAAACTAGTATAAAACTGAAATAAAATACATCAAATTACAATATATTAATTGAGAAAATTAGATTCTTTGTTATGCTAATCAAAACGAAGCAACTAGTTTGATTATACTAATGCTGAAAATTAGTTAAAGTAAGGTTGTGGTTTTGGGTTTAGTAATTTGATAAGGGTAAAAATAATGGTTTGGTTTGGGTTAATTGAGATAATAAAATGAGAGGGATGGATGGTTTTAAAAGATAAAAACAACAAGTAACTAGGGTAGAAAAAGGATGAGGGGGCAAAGAGGGTGAAGGTGGAAAAGGTGCAAAGAGGGTAAAGGAGGTAAATGGAATTACAATGTCAAAGGTGGTAAAGGAGGTCAATGGATTGAGATGGAAAGTGGATTAAATGGTATAGGTCAAGGTAATAAAAGGAATTATTTTCTTAAATATCTGAAATAAGAAAACCAAATAAGGTTACCTTGAGGCTTGTTGATGTTGTCGATGATGTGATGAAGGAATCCAATGGTAATTTTGGTAGAGCTTCGTTGCTTTGAATTATTTTCCTCCAAGATGTAGGTGACCTCCAAAATGATGACCTCCTTCAAATACCTTAAACAATATGTTAATAACAAAATAATAATTTCCAACTTAACATTGGATAAAGGAGAGGAGGGGGGGTATTTATAGAATTTATTATCAAAAACCATGCCAAAAGAGGGAATAATATAAGTATCATGCCATTTCCCATGTGGTGAATGAATAAATCAAAATATGAGGATAGTGGGATTCCCACCTTGATCGTGGGTTTCCCATTTTGGTTGGTGTGTCTCTCACCTTGTACATGAGTCCAATTTTGAATGGGAATCATGCACATGGGTTTAAATGTGGCTAAAAGACTTTTCAACACCCTTTCTTGTCTTCATCCAAACATTTAAAGAGATGCACCATAAAATTTGGTGCCATTTTTCATGTGGCTACATGAATGAGTCAAAATATTAGGGTGGTGGTATTCCCGCATTGATCATAGGTCTCTCATTTAGGTTGGTGTGTCTCCCACCATACACATGAGTCCAATTTTGAATGGGAATCATGCACATGGGCCTAAATGAGGCTAAAAGAATTTTCACCATCCTTTCTTGTCTTTATCTAAGCACTTAAAGGAATATCCCACAAAATATGGCACCATTTTTTATGTTGGTGCATGAATGAGTCAAAATATGTGGGTGGTGGGATTCCCACCTTGATCATGGGTCTCTCACTTTGACAAAAAGTCAAAAATGGGTGAATATAGTGCCCTTTGTATTTTCCAAAGAACTATAGAGGTGGGTATCCCATTTTTAATGGTAATTTCATGTGTGAAGACAAAATACATGTTGAATTATGGTCCCTTAAGGGTAAATTCATCATATTTCAATGTGGTACCCTTGTGATGCTTAAACGAGGTCATTAAGTACCTTGAGAAAAGGTCCCAAGTGGCGTATGATGTCCAACATCAAGCCACCTCACTTCTAAGCCATGTTACTAGCCATATCACTCCAAAATCACCTTCCATGTCACTTTCCATTTCACACGTTATTTCACTTGTGATATCATCATAAATAGTGATAGTGGGTCCCATAGTAAATAGTGATAGTGAATAGTACTTTTGAATAGTATTTTTGAATAATACTATGTGAATAGGAGAATAGTGATTTGGTTAGATTAAGAGGGGTTGGTTAAGGGTTAAGGTGGTTTTGGGGGTTTTTAGGGGGTCGTCAGGTATTTAGTCATTGAAAACTGCAAGTGTGCAATTTTTTAGTGTCTATAGTTAACATAACTTCTGAGCCATCTCCTCACTTGGTTTTATCTGCTCCTCAATGTTGAATCTTTACCAACCTTCCATAGTCACCATCATGGGTTGTCTATTAGATCTTATAACTAGATTTAATATCTCTCACTCCCATTAAAAATGCTAATATGACATGGAATTTTCCAAATAACTATGATTCTAATGCATTTTTTGAGTATCACAGGGCACTGGATCATACAACAAACATATACATAAGCCTAAAACATAATATAAAATATTTTATTGAAGCCAACAGTATTGATGTGGGAACACTCACAGATGCACCAAATGTATAACACACATAATATAAGTCATTAAATGTATTCTTATATCCATTTTCAAAACCCATAACAAATGAGGCACAGAACACATCAGGGGTTGACAACACATATCAGACACATCCACCAACAATTCATATCATATTATTATAGAAGAGGCACAACCATTTCATAAATATCATTAGTATGCACCACACTATAGTTCAATCTATACCACTCATCACCTTCTCAAACCAATAGATTCTTGATGATGATACAAACTAACATGCACTCTTTGTATGAGCTTATATCAATCATCATCTTATCCAAAGTGTTATGGTTGACAATAGGTCAAGCATTAACATGTGTACTATGACACTTTCAAAACATCTAGGGTATTCAAAATAGGATATATTCCCCATAGACATAGTTAATAGTGGCTTTAGTGGTCATGTTTAGAGCTCTATTGGGATTATCATGCTTCTATTACAGGTTGGACTAGCACATATAGCTACTCAGTTCTTAGTAGTACCTAGTGCAAGAGTCTTTGATATGTTATTAGATCAACCATGGATATAACAACTTCAATCCATCCCATCCAAAATACACAAATTCCTAAAATACATACATGAAAATAAAGTGGTCAATGCTGAGGGTCTTCTATATAAGTATTCTCTACATATTCCACATGCAGTTACTTCATAATCATTAGCTACAATTTCAACATAGTTACCAGATATATCATAGTTATTAGTTAAAACTCAGATCATAGTTCCTATTAATACATCATAGAGTTTAGAGCCAATAGTGTAGGTTAGGTCTACTCCTATAGTATCAACATGTATGCATACTCTCATATGGAAACCATTATTAAAGAGACCCTTATGTCAGAGATATGTCATAGATTTTATTTGGCATTCCTTCAGTCACATTTTATTGAGATCACTATTAATGGGTACTCAAGGTTCTCATCACAAGGCACCTTTATCACCTACAACTTCTTCTACCATATGGTTTTTTAAGACCTGTGTAGTTCACATGACACCACAATCAGTGTCACAAATTCCTAGCACTAATACACATGTAGATACAATTACAAATATAGATATAGACATAAATCACTTAGTACAACATATTATGGGATCACAGTTGCCTTTTTCACATAACATGCATCATCAACATTACCTTATTTAAAATAGGTCATAGTGATAATGAGTCTCCCATGGGACTCATCAGTTATTATGGTTTCTCCCTTCTTGTACATAATTTCCCTCTCTTTTTCTCCTTGTACATAGTTCATTTTCATATTATTTATACATAGCTTATTTCCATATAATACAAAAATAATATAAAATTTCAAAAGCAAAAAATCATTCAAATATTATTTTGAAAACCTAAAATTTATAGATTGTATGCATTGATATATTTACACTTCTTATATTTACTAGACACTACATATGATATCCATCAAAACCTGCCTTTTTGGCCTTACAATAGTCATTTATAGGCCTATTTTTATACCCTCTGAGTCCAAACATTCCAAACAATGTCTAATCTAGATTTTTATGGTACTTAAAAGGGTTATCTAGGTGTTTCCAAAGTCAAACCAATTCATTTTAAGCCATTTAAAAGATAAATATAGTTATCAGGTCATTTTCAAGGTTTTATAAGGGTTTTAGGCTTTTTTCATTCTTAACAATGATTCATAAATATGAATCCTTCAATTAACTTACTAATTCTATAAGGTTTGAGTGCATATATTTCATTAATTGTCCCTAAGAAATTTTGGACTCATGTATTTTCTCTTCAAAGGTTTAACCAGAGTTTTAGGCCTTCTCAAGCTTCAAACTAGGTGACATAAGGGTTTTGGAGTGATCTCTTTTCTTAAAATTTGGTTGTAAACATGTAATCCTTAATTAATGAACCAACACCTATATATTCATGCTAAAAACATTCTTCACCTTTCCCATCATGCTCAGAATCCCATGCAAACTCTTAGTGGGGTTCCAAGAATATAAAAAATCTTCTCGAGTTAGAAAACATGTGTATAGAGACTAAGAAGGATATTTTTGGCTCAAAAGACCCTAAAAATTCAAATTTTAGTTTACAATTGGTTTAGTGATGTTTTAAAATCCTCCTTATATATTTACAAATACCTATTCATGTTCTTTGATCTCTTCAAATCCTTCATGCTTGTTCTACCCTGATTCAGGGGTTTATAGGTAGCCTCTTGATTATGACCCTCGTGACATGTTCTAAAGTCTTATTCTTCATTAAAATTACATATAGTGAGTATGGAAAGAATCTTTATTATTTCATACCATACACAAGTCCTATAATTCAAAACCAATGCAAATAATGCATCTTTTTAACATTTTTCCTATGACACGCCTGTTGGTATCATTTTAGGCCTATATCTCCTCAAACTTCAGGGAGCTATACTTGAGTGTTTTATTCTCATGCCTAGGATTCTAAACATTTTCACCATGTTATTTAAGGTTTATCATATTATACATCACCCTTAAATATTCATGTTCATCCAAACTTTACATCTTTCGTCATGTCTTCCCATGATAGATCTATAGGTTTGTCTTTAGGCTTTCTTGACTATTAGTTCACCAAATTGAGTTCACCAAGATATTTTAGCTTTCTTGAGATTTTTATAATAGGATGAAACTTTCATTAACCTTTATGTTTTATCCATATAACTTATTGATTCTTTATACAACCATCATCAACTGATTATTTTTATATATTGCCTATTGATAGGACTGTAGGTAGTCATTCAAGCAAAAAACCTTATTTTTCTTGTTTGGGCCTATTTATATTGAATAACAAATTATGAAAATATGTAATATAATAAATTATGTATTTAATACTTTTTCATCACTCCATTGGGTCCAAATCACTTGGATCACTCACTTGGAACTCTCAAATTTCTCCTCTAGGGTTACACAGTCTAACAGGCACACATAGTCCATTTGAAGTCTAAATGAGTTGAATTCTGAGCAGTCATAGGTGTTAAATATAACTGGATAATTTTTTTAATAATAAGTAATAAATAATATATTCTAAAAAAAAATACAATGTACACTTCCATACACAAACATTTGATGTCAATAGTGACCTATAGGTTTACAGACATGTAGGTTCACAATCTTCATTTGGACATGGATTAAAAATATACTCTTGGATCTTGACCTCTGATATTTCCACCTAGAATACCTTATTGATATGGTTTTAAATACTATCTAAATATGATATTATCTATTCAATAGTTTTTTATCATGAAATCATACACTTATTTGATAAGATTTCTTTATCATGACTAATAGTTCCATCAATTTCACTTATGCATGCATGATTATCAACCTTTCTTGAAGTTAATTTCTTCAATTATGTCTAAAAATTTATTAGGGGTCTTGATAAATCTGATTCACTTCTAGAAACCTCATTTCAATCATTACATGAAACTAGTAACCTCATAGCTCTTGCAAACTTAACTATTTTGATCACACTTAACAAATCAAGGTTATTTGATAGTAATCCAAACATGGACATGAGAAAAATTGATATATAATGATATTAAATGGGTATAAGAGTGTTCAATAGACCTAAAACAACATCCTCATTCACTCATTCAACTTCAAACCCTTGTATTTGGATAAAACTAACCTTGGTAGGGTTTTGAGTCCCTTTTCTACAGTTTAACTTCTTAACAATTGTTCATCAAGTTAAGAAGCCTAACCAAAAAAACAAGTTCAAAAAATTGGAAATGAACTAGGGTCTCCTCCTCTTCCCAAGATTTTAGGCTCCAACTTTCTCTCTCTTCAGAGTACTATGTGAAAATTGACTGACTGCCTTGAGCTACCAAGACACTGATGGAGAAATAGAGTGGGTTTTTACATTATTTAGCTCTAAAACTCCTTCACATGCATGTATTTGAGTTTGATTGACTTGGTATGATACATATATTTGGTTTGGAATTTACTTTCATTGGAAACCCCCTACAATAAGACCACTTAAAGCTTATTTTCTTCAAGAATCTACCTATTTTTCCCTTTATAATTAATTGAGATGGTGAACTAAGTGAATCTTGAGATTACCCTGACTTGTACAGATGTGGAAGAGAGTGATAAAACATTTCTCACCTTTATTTTCCTACTTCTCTCTCAATATATCCTTGTGTATATGTTATAAAGTGATGAATGATAGTTACAAAGAGAATACAACATTAGAAATTAGTTATGTAAGACATTTAGAGGGTGTGTAAGGTTAATTACAACATGATTTCATAACATAAGTGTTAGATGACTTAAAGCATACCCCTATACAAGGAAAAAACTTTCATATTTTCTCTTTTCTAGCAAGTATCATCTCAACCTTAGATTGCAAATGAGACTAAAATAATGAAATACTTTAATCTAATAAAAACTACCTTAATTTATCCAAATTACTTGAAATACAATGTGATCAAATTATTAGCTTTGTTCTTTCATTAGTTTGGTTAGATTTAGATCGTGGTTGTTCGTAGAAGAGTTACCACCTTGTATCCTTGAGAATGATACTTCTTTGACTTGATTTCACTCATAACCCTAACTTTATCAAACTTAAACAATTCTAAACACATAAATAAGACCACAATGAATGACCAATACATGACAAGACAAATTGACTTAAACTTGTTACTCACTAGAACATCCTAGAAGACCTTGTGAGCTAGTAAAGAAGACACACTACCTGTCATCTTAAATCATTAATTACTAAAACAATACCTTTATAATAGCTATCAACAAATTTAAGATCAAGTACATCAAAGTTTTGATTGATCCTCATTCATGGTAGCCAAAATTTGCCTAATATTTCATGCATAATGACCCACTTTCATGTGAATCAAAGTAAAAGTTTTAATTACATGCTTGAACATTACCTTATAGGTATTAATGAAGGAAACTCTAAAATTCTTATAATGAATCACCTATCTTCCAATGTCAATATCTTGAAGTTCCTACAAGAAAAATGGAATGTATACAAGTATATCAATATATTTTTAAAATAGTACCAATGAATTGAAAAATATAAAATTAACCCAATAACATAAGATAAATTTAAAAAATGAAAAAAAGGAATGAATACACTTAGTAGTATATGAACCATGTTTCCACCTCTAGAACTCTAAAATTGAAGTTAAACTACAATTCCCTAATCTAGTGATAAAGAAGTTGAAAATTTTAAAATTGACTCCATTTCCCCAATCCAATACCAAAGTAGGATAAAAATGGAATTGGACTTCCACTATCCCAATCTACTAAAAACTATATCCTCTTAACCCATGCACTAGGGAAAACTTTGCTTCTTGATGAGAGAAAAAAAACATATGATGCCTATAATGTATAATAATGTAACCATTTTGAATTTATAAATAAAGATATAATTAGATAACAATATGTCCCATTTTTGAGGTGATGAATCATCCTTCATATCTCACATTTGAGTCATTTACAAATGTGTAACATAAAAAATATAAAATAAGTTTTAACCATCATGATGTACAAAATAGAAGAATATATAAGCTTAAAAATATATGATAATGTAAGTTCAATATGCAATTGGTAACCCGATACTAATATGTCAAAATGAAATTATGGATATAGTAAGGATATAAAACTAAATGGAGGTGCAAATAATATGTCTTGAAGGTACCGCATAAAGAGGGACAAGTGAAATGATCCACTATAATAACATGCTACAATATGGATAGTATATAGAAATAAATGATCAAATATAGTAAATTTAATGTGACTAAGTTATATGAAAGACATCAATGAAAATCATATTTTGATATAGGCAATGTAGGTTCAATAGGCACATATGTGTAGTAGTCTATGTATATGTAATATATAATCAATGATATGCTTGGAGAATATTCCCATAACATCACTATGTATTGTGGATGTATGAAAATAACTTTTACCCATGAATAAAAATGATGTGTCCATAATATAGAGGAGATGAAGTTGACATAATAGTGTTATGCCATCGATAGCATAAGATATAATCAATGAAACACATGAGGAATTTACTTGTATCATGCCCTCTAATGTATAAGTATAGATGATAAAGCACAATAATGATATGCCCCTTTATTGGATAATAATGTAGAAGAACTAATGTGTTCCCCCAATGTAGGCAAGATATGATAAATGATGCTAAAATAGATAAGACTATGAAACATGTGTCACCATGATTAGACAAGATAACCATTGATAATTCAATCAAAAAAATATGTACGATATTATGAAATCAATGACTTGAGAAAGAACACAAGATGCCATAATAAGAAATAAATCATGAAAAAATTATCAATCAAAAATGAAAATACTCAAAAATAAAAAGGATAAATAAATGACTTGACTTTAAAATAAACACAAGTGCATCAAATTAATTTGATTCTTAATTGTTTTTCCTTATAATGTAGCTAGATGATAAGACCCTATAACAAATTTATTGATAATAAAAAATGTACCTAGCCTATTAGGTTTTAATTTTCCTTTATTTTCTTTATCTACATTTTTGTTCATTTGATTTTTTTTAGTACAGAGTTACCCACATTGAATTATCTTGATCTATTTTTTTTATAATAATTCTTTAGGTGACTTTGATAAACTATTAAGTTATCAATAGCATGAATGATTCCCTCATCTAACATTCCCAATCGATATAATTGTTTTTATATATATTAATTATATTATATAATAACTTTAAGGCACATAACAAAAAGAAGCAATATCAAGCTCTAAAGGGAGAATTTCCTCCACACTACAAACACGATAATATGTGATTATCCTTATCAATGTCCTAAAAATCATATGATATTACCATAAAACATATATAATTTGATTATGATAATTCTCACCATGTTTAGATTTTTTTTCTTAAGTGTTCACAATTGTATTTTTTGTAGTCTTAGCTCTACCATTCTTGTGGGAGTAATAGTGGGTATAAAATGTATGTCAAATATTTTATCTAACATAAAAATTATTTAGCTTCTTAATCATAAAATATGAAACATTAGACATGATAAGAGAAGATGAAATAACAAACCAAGAAATTATATGTCATTATAAATCAACATATGTCTTCACCCATGGTAAATTTTAAAGGAATAGATCCAATCGGGTTTTAAAAATATTTAGTAGTGGTAATGATGAATTTATGACCTTCTAGTAATGGAGGGTTATTTTTTTCTCTGGATCAAAAACCTAAATATAAAATGGTTGAGGAGAAATAATAGGTGGTGATTCTTCAATCCAAGCATATACTAAATTATTATATCATTGACATTTATCATAAACCTTTGAATACTCTTGACCATCATGTTCCATTTTAGGCCAATAATATCCTATTCATATCGATATTTAAGACATGGATTTTATCTTAAAATGTCCCTCACATTCCCTATCATGAACCTATTCTAATGTAATTTAAACCTATTCGCACCCATCTAAGCAAGATACTATCAAATTATCTCTTGAAAAAAAGTGTCACAAATGATAACATACGAAATGGCATTTCATCTCAATTTTATATTTTAATTTCTTGAAATAATTAGAGGATAGTCTCATATTATAAAAAGTTGTAAATATCCACTTACCAATCCAAATTACTCATATCACCATCAACAATAAATCTATCCAATTTGTCTAGAGATGGTAATGTAATGGTAGGTTGTTATAATCTATTAATATTCTAAATACTATTGGTCATGTGTGGATGGAATTAAAAAATGGAAAATTCTACACCTAGAGTCACTTAACAAGGAATCCCTTTAATAGGTCCATTTCCTTAACACTAATCTTCAAAATTTTCACATTTCCATTTTACCCAAAGCAGACCTCATTTTTTAGCCTACAAAGGATAGTGGCTGATTTTAAATTAAATTAGGATACCTTGTAGATCTGGGTTTGGATGATGAATGGTACTATTGGAGGCCTCTCTAGATTAAACAGCTCACACAAAAATTCAACATATCTTTTTGGTTGGCTATTCAAGATAAAATATTGACTACTGACAACCTAGTTAAGTGTGGATTATCAATATCTAATATGTGTTCCCTCTATAAGTTTAATGAAGAATTGGTTTAACACCTTTTTTTGGCTTGTCCATTTAGATCAAAGATTTTTTAGATTATCCTTCATTATTTTAACATGGTGTGGGTCAAACCCAACCCTATTTTGGATATTATCACCGAATGGAAGCCACCTTGGAAGCTATCTTCCCTTTATTTTGTTTGTTACATTGCTCTCCTACATTGGTTTTTAGAAGTATGGAAATCTAATAACAATTATTTCTTTGAAAACAAAAGGTGGAACTCAAATTATTCATTCCTTAGATTACGTTCAACAATCAAAGATAATTGGAAGGTGTTCACTCCCAAATAGAATGTTTTTTGTTTTGAAATATGACCACTCCATCTTCCTTAGCTAGAATATTAACCACGTGATTATTAATATAAGGAATAAAGCTGATAGGATCTAGACTAAATGGTCTAAACCCTGATGGGATGGATGAAGTTGAATTTTTATGGTGTCTTTAAGGGTAACCTAAGTAATTCATAAGGTGGAGGGGTCATCAATGACACTAAATGGATGGTATTGATTACTTATGCAAGACCTTTAGGGATATAAACTAACCATGTGGAATAGGTAAAAACATCCCTTTATGGAATTCATCTTGATTCTCAGTCTAAGATTGACAAGATTATCACCAAAGATGACTCCCTTAATATCTTGAACACTCTCTCAGGTAAAGTGATTTGTTTCCATACTATCAAGCATGTGATTGATGATGCCAAAGGTCTCATGAACCTACTTAAATGAGGTCTTTGTTGGTCATATGTTCAGGGGGTTCAACATGGTCATAGATGGGTATGGTAACCTACGAGTTAATAATCTCTTGTTAGTTGTGTGGCATGAGCCTTTGATCTCCCCCCTCCCCCCCCCCCCCCCCTCCCCCCCCCCCCCCCCCCCCCCGCCTCTTTAACCAAGTTGATTTACAATGACTCAAATATTATCATTTAAACTATGTAGGATCCTGAGCAATTTCAAGAATTGGATTCATGACTATTCCCAGTAGACTGGACCACATATGGGAGATTTCATTATGAATAAGTAAGATTTATATCCCACTCTACATAATGATTAAAAAGTCCCATATAATTACTTGGATGTCTATTTTGATAGAACAAAACATGTCATCAATCATAATATTACCATCATCAAATGATGAACACTATCTATGAATAGTCTACAATTTTATCCATAAACTTTAGAGGGAAAAGCAACAACCATGGTTGGGGATAGAGGTAGGCTAGATCCCATTTCATGTGACAAATCTCAAGGAAACATGATATTTTGGTGGGGATTTAAAAAAGGATGACTCTTTGAAATCATATAATGAATTTTGGGCATGATGCTAAGGTGTCCAAGTACTTCACCCTTGGCTAGAATCAATGCACTATCCGTATGTGAGATTTAAAGATTGATATCACACAAGAATTGATTAGGTGATGGGAATGATCTATTAAGGAATAAAATCCTTCAATGATAAAATAAATTAACTAGAGATAATTTATACATTTTTCAAAATGTATGGTGTCATTAAAATAGAGTAATAATGGTATCCATAATTAAACTTACCAAAGATATGGCCTAATGTGAGTCTTCAAATAATGAAGTATGTTAATTTAGAAGGTAAGTTCACCCTTATATTTTCTCATTACTTCCTCTTGTTAAATTGCTTTAAGGGACAAAAAGTTATCCTCCCTTATTTTCTTCTAAAATATCTTGAAAGCATAATTTTTGACTTCCAATCAAACCTGGTAAATGACCTCATCAACTAGGGCTTGATATTTCATATTTTTAAAAAGGGGAAAGTTTTGATGGGGAATGAGGTGCAATTGATTTAGAGTGATAAGGAAGGAAACTCAGAGGTGTAATTTTTCAACCTAAAGGAGGATGAGATGGGTAGCCCCAAAACCTCTAAAATACCTAGGACATGTTCCCCTTCAGATAGTATTTAGATTATGTAGACCCAAATTAGGACCAAAAATGGAAAACATAAGGAAAAAATACCCCTAGAAACCAAGGGGGAAAAAAGCTAAATATATCATTGTAACCTAGCCTAAGAAGGTGACTAAAGGAAAGAGGAAGGAGGAAATTAGTGACTCAGGGGATGTCTCCATGGACCATATGAATAAATTGAAAGAATTTGATGAAATTTTAAAAGACCTAGGTCATTCACTACTCATGTTGATGGAGTAATGGAACATAATGAAGGCCAAGAGGGATAATTTAATAATGGAATTGAACAATATTTGAACACATAAAATGGAAAAATTAGTTTAAGGAGTGGAAGCCACAAACCCCATGAAGGAAAAGGAAGTGAGGGATAAGAACCTTGGTTTTGCCAAATCCCTACCTCCCTCCACCCCCTCCCCCTGCCCCTTAAGGTTTTATTGAATTTAAAAAAGTGTCTTTGATGTCACATCAAGAAAAATATTGAGATTTATCATATCTATAAAAGGTATGGAAGTAAATCCAGCAAAATTCAAATCCCTCACATAAATGTATTAGCCTCAAAACCTCAAGTAATTGCATAGTTTACATGGAAAAATTCAAGTAATCATAAGATTCATCTCATATAATACAAATAAATGTCAACCATTCATGAATATATTAAAAAATTACATTGTATTTAATTTAAATGATGAATTTACATAGTATTTTGATCAAATTAAATAATATATTTCAAATCCATCAATTCTAGTTATGCCTATTCTAGGGAAACCTTTGCTACTTTACATCTTAGTGACACAATTTTCCTTCAAAGCCATGTTGGATCAACATGATGATAAGGGAATATAAATATATATTTATTATTTGAGCTAAAATTTGATATAATATGAATTCAATTACACCCAAATTGATAAGACATTTAGTTGTGTATCAAATTCTAAAAACTTATGACACTATATGCTCAACAACAAAAAAAACATGTTTCCAAATTTGATCCTTTAAATTATATTCTATCAAAATCATCTCTCAAATTTTACTTAGTGAGGTCAACATTTATTTTATAAAATATATAGATATAAATGGATAGGTCCTTGTAGATCATCTAGAAAAAAAATTGCAATGAGACAATCAACTTTTGATCAATGAATTTGAATTTTGTATCTTGATAAATCACCTGAATGGAAAATTTATTTTGATGGATCTTTCACCACTCAAGGTTTGTGATCCAGAGGATATTTTCAGATATTTCCTAGTTTATTTAATTGTGGTCTATTGTGTACATCTCATCAACAGCATTTTATCAACTATTGGAATGTGAAAAATGGACATCATATGCTCCAGTTATCATTGGTCAAAGTTTGGTCAATAGGTAGTCAATGATGGTCAAACTAGAAAAATTGATGATTTTGGAATGTTTAGGAACTAGATATATGTCACATAAATCATAAATATCTTTCCAATGCATTTTAAATGGACAAATTCTGAGTCTATGAAAAATCTATGGCCAGTCAAAGTTGTGATCAAACCCAGTAAAAGTGATGACATGGAAACATGGAACAATTAAACGTTGGTATGTGGACAAATTTTCAAGGTGAGACCGATTTACATGTGGCATTAAAATAATATTCCACAATTTTCCATGTAATTCCTTGATATTACATTTACCCATGTCATTCTATAATACCTATGTAATTCCCCATCGAATTACCTTTTTCCATAAAAAAAATATACCCACTTTTCATAACCCTGTGGTATGTGGCTTTTAAATTTGAAGTAAAGTTATTTTTTTTAAAAATATAATAGAAATTAATTTGAATGGGATGAGTCTCATCCCACTACAAAAGGTGCAGCAAGGTGTTTTATCCCCTTACCTTTATTTAAAGCATGTTGATAAAGCTGCCCACCGTGAAGCTCAAACCCACCACCCATTTTGGTAAAAAGATAAGCCTTGGCTGAAAAACCATGAGAGGAAAATAAGTATATAAAGAGGCAAGGGGTTATTATAAAATGTATTCTAAAATAATTCTAAGTTCTCATTGAAGGAGAATAAGAAGCGAAGAAGAGATCATTAGAAGTAACTTAATGTGGAGTGGAGATTTTGTAGAACCTATATTTGCAGACTTTCTCAAGTTAAGAGGATTGCTTGGTAATCCATTATAGGAGCACATTGTGATTTAAGAACTAAATTTATTTTGAACTCATTTGTATGTTGGTTCATGTTTTATCACAACTGAAGACATAATCCTACCTAGATGAACTCTGTTATGAACTCTGAAGTTTTGGTGTCTCTATTTTTGCCTATAAATTTTTATATTGTTTTTTGTTTCAATTATATTTTTGATTTTAATATATTTATAAACAAATTTGAAGGGAATTTTTGATATTTAAATAATATCTATTTTTAAAATAATTTTTAACTAGTGGGGACACTTACTTGATGGATCAGTTTGGTATCATAGCTAAGTTTGTGTTGGTGTGATTTTACTCACATACTATGAAATATTATGGATCCAATGATATCTCAAGTTTAGTTTTTATTGAATACCATTGTCACTACATTGATGTAATACTTTCATTCACAATAATGACAACAAGCTACATAATGAAGACCTGAGTTGTATATTGAGAAACTCCAATAGACCATTGCTGTTATCAAGGTAGAACTAAAGTAAGAACACTATCAAAGGAAGAGAATGCATGAAGACTCATAATTTTGTCAACATTGTGTTATAATAGGACATGTTGTAGATTAATATTGGATATTTCATCCAAGTTAGGATCCTTACTATTTCAAGAAGTGAAATGAGGACAAAGGCAAGGCACCATCTATTTCCAAAAGAAATCAGTCATCCAAACTAGTAATACGTCATCAGTCAACTCTAGAGACTATAATATGAAAACTTCTACCAGCCAAATTTCCAGAGATTATGTTATACTTAGATAAACCCTAAAGGTAGAATTTCACTTCTATTATTGAGGGTAAGTTCATGCATATTTATTTTGACTAGAGCCTTGGATATAGTTACATCATTAAAGCTCTCATACAATGTTTGGGATTGAAAGTTCATTCATTACCCCACACCAAAATGTTTTGAGCAACTAATGACATGGTATGTGAACATGTGACACTTTATTTTATCCTACATTTTTGTATTGGAGGTATATTATTCAATCACTTTTACCTTGATATAGTCTCCAGAGAAGCAAAGGTGATCATTTTGGGTAATTTCTATCTCACATCCTAGTAAGCTAAGCACACATCATTGAGAGATGGAATCTAGCTACCTGGTGATCATGCTTACGAGATTCAAATTAGGATTGTTTAGATAAATAAGGTAATTTTTAGTTATATCAGTGATTCCTCTTATTCTTATAGTCCTTGTAATCCTCCTAATGAAAATAGTATTGTAATTCTGGGAGTGAACAATGTTTTGATTGTCAATATGTCTCCTAACTTAGATGTACATTCAAAAAATAAAAGTAATGAAATTAACTCTTTTGGATACATTATTAATGTTAGGAATACTTTGTTTTCTAACTCCATACATTCATTAGGTAATTATGTTGATACATTTGAGAATCACACAAGGGGAATAGGTTCTAAACTACTAGCCAAGATGGGATTTAATAGAAAAGGCCTTGGCATTAATGGTCAAAAAATTATCTAACCTATCCAAGGTGTGAAGAGACCACTTTATGAAGGATTAGGATATGGAAATGAAGGATAACCTTCCCAAGAAACTAACTCAAGCAATAAGTCGAAATACCCTGAAGAACTGAAGGAAGCATTCTCAGAAGATGAAGCAATTATATCTAAAGAGATATCTTTAGATGAATTATCAAGGTATGAAAAGAGGAAATACTCAAATTTATCTTATAATTATGCTAAATAAATCCCTAGAAGGATGCTTGAGAGACATGTCAAGTCAAAAAAGAAGCATATTGATGAAATGAAGTTACCTAAAAAGTACATGAAGTTTGGTCTTTAGTTCAATGCTAAGGGGAAAATGTTGAAAGAAGATAATAAAATTCATCTAAAAGCTCAAACAAAGGTTTTAATTTCATATTTATTCAAGAAAAAGATAGGCTCACCAATCAGAACTTGAAACAACAACAATCAGGGAGATGACAATCAAGGACAAGCTAACAGTGCAAAATATATCACCCTAGAGAGGTAAACAACATTTCTTCAAAAGAATAATTTCAAATAATTCAAAGATATATGTTATTTTTGATATAAATTATCAAAACTATTTAATTTTTGAAGATGTTGTAAAAACCCTAGGTTTCAAAACTAAGCTACATTTTAGACCATATTCTATGGTTGGGATAAATGATGTTGTTAACCTACATATAAGCAAAACATGTAAACTAGGGTTTGAAATTACCTCCAACTACATAGATGAAGTTGAATTAGATGTGGTTCCACTTAAATTTAGTGGCATTATCCTAGGTAAACCATACTTGTCTTTTAGAAATGTAACTTTCTCTAAAGAGGAAAATTGGTATGACATTGTAAAAGATGGGATAAAATATCTCGTGAGAGCCCATCATTTGAAAGAAGGGAAATGTTGATAACTTGTCATTATACTTATGATATTTGGACCTTTATTGGAATATACTATAGAGAAAATCCAAGAGACAGGTTTGTCATACTTGGATTGATTTCTCACATTTGGGTTTTTAGAGAAACTTTAGTTTGAACTTTGAAAATAGTATATACTAGTTATATGAGGCATGATTAGTATGTCTATTTTGGTAAAACTTTCATTTCAATATATATGTTGTAGTTTACCTTGTGTTAATATATTAGAAGCTTATAAGACCCTTTTCAGGTACCGTTTATAATTGTAGTAATTATACAAACTTTTTATAGCCATGCAAGATATTTGTAAATTTTATAAGTCCCTCATTTTGGGAATTTATTTGTAACTATCAAATGTGGTTACAATTAAGGTATACATTTATTACACTAATAAACTAGTTTTCAATTTCACTCGGTGATCATTTTGCATTAATTGGTAGAATCACCATTTTGGAGATGTGACATTTGTATAGGTAGTTTGCTCCTATCTACAATTTGATATTGGATAGAGATGGTCTTTAGTGATAGTTTTAGGGGATTAATTTGTTTTTGAATCATTACTATGATATGTTTCAGTGATATTTTATAGAGTTGATAGTTTGTAGGAGAACCAATTAGTAGATTCAGTGGATTATTAGACTTTTAGAGATCAAAAGACTTCTCAGTAGGGAGGCTTGATCCAGAAATTATATTTAGATGTTCTCTAATTCTCTTTAAATTTGGTATATTGGGTGAATCTCATCAAGATCTTTCTATAAAATGTTGAAATGTGAAAAATGGACATCATATGTTCAAGTTATCATTGGTTAAATTTTGGTTAACAGGTAGTCAAAGCTTGTCAAACTATAAAAAATGATGGTATTAGAACATTTATAATCTATTTATATGGCTTAAAACTTGTCAAAATATTTCTAACACATTTTTAAGGGATCAATTCTAAGTTTGTGTGTGAAAGTTATGACTAGTCAAAGTTGTGGTCAAACATGATAAAAGTGACGACATGGCAACATGAACCAATTAAATGCTGGTATATGGACAAATTTTCAAGGTGAGACCACTTTACATGTGGCATGCTTGTAATATTCCATAATTATCCTTGTAATTACTTAATATTCCATTTACCCATGTCATTCCATAATATCTATGTAATTCCCCATCGAATTACCTTTTTTCCATTAAAAAAACTCACTTTGCATAACCACGTGGTATGTGTCCTTTAAATGTGGAGGAAAGTTATAATTTTAAAAATATAATACAAATACATTTTAAATGGGATGAGTATCATCCCACTACCAAATGCATGTGAATGGGTTTTATCCCCTTATCTTTATTTAAAGCATGTTGATAAAGCTGGCAACCATGAAACTCGAACCCATGACCCATTTTGATATAATAATAATCCTTGGATGCTAAACCATGGGAGGAAAAAAATTATATAAAATAGTTAGGGGATATTATAAAATTCATTTGAAAATCATTTTAAGTTATCATGGAAGGATAATAAGAAATGAAGAAGAGTTCGTCAGAAGTAACTCAGTGTGGAGTGGAGATTTTGCAGAACTCATCTTTGAAGACTTTCTCAAGTCAAGACAATTCATTGGTAAACCATTCTAGGAGAAAATTATGATGTAATAATTAAATTTATTTTGACATCATTTATATATTGGTTCATGTTTTATCGAACCAAGAGATGTAGTCATACCTGGATGAACTCCATTATCAACTCTAGAGTTTTGTTGTTTCTATTTTTGCCTATAAATTTTCATATTGTTTTCCATTTCAGTTATATTTCTGATTTTAATGGATTTATAAGAAAATTTGATGGAAATTTTGATATTTAAATAATATCCATATTTTTAAATAATTTTTAATAAGTGGGGACACTTACTTTATGGATCAGTTTGGGCGTAATCATCTTGTTTCTTGAATCACAAGGTAATCTCATCCCCTAAGCATTCATAATTGGCTTTCCTTTCACTAAAAACATCAGTGAGTATGAAGAACTCATATCAAGCCTCAATCTATAAATACAATGTAATATTCATCAATTGTCAATATATGGAGACTCTCAACTCAATGATCATCAAACAAGTCAATGATGAGTATTAGGCCAAATATGAAAAACCCACCACTTATAAAATAATGGTTGACAACTTAAATCAATAATTTTCCACATAAAATTTGAACGAGTCCCTTGTGAAAGAAATAAATCTATAGATTCCATGGCTCGCATTGGTTCTCTCCTTGAGATGCAAAAGGAGAACTGATAATGTCAGTTTTTGGTTGAATAGATAATGATCCTGGCATATGATGTCCCATAATATGAATGGTGTGTGAGGTTATTGGTCCCAATTCCAATTTTTATCATGACATTTACACTTACCTCCGTGACCACATCTTGCCTCTTGATCTTTCACATAATAAAAAAAACTCCTTCATACAAGTTACCTTTTGCTTCACCATCCTTGGTAAATACCTCTATCTAAGGGGATATGATGGTACCCTATTAAGATGTTTTAATTTAGAATAATCCAACTTAGCGATCAAGGAATATCATGATGTAATAATTAGAGCACACACTAGTGGAATGTATCTAGATAATAAACTACATAAAACATGATACTACTAGCCCACCATGGAAAAATATGCTTGTCATTATGTTATAAAATTTATAGCCTATCAGAAGCATGGAGACCCCTTCCATACACCTTAACAAACATTGCATCCAATCATAACTTCGTGGCCCTTTTCTAATTGGGGAATTGATCTCATTTGAAACATAAATCCATCTTCCTCTGATGGCTACAAACACATCATCATAGCCACCAGATGCTTTAACAAATTGGTGGAATCCATCCCCCTCACATACTTAACTAGGAAAATAATATCCAAGTTCATCCTTCATCACCTCGTTTATGGTTATGGTATCCATTCATCCATCATTATTGACAATGGTAAGTCCTTAAAAAAATTAAGTCAAATCCATTTATGACCAATTCCATATCAAACATAAGTATTCCACACCCTATTACCCAAAAAGTAATGCCCAAGCCGAAGTGTCCAACAAAACTCTCAATGATAAACTCAAAAATATTATCAATAATGCTAGTCAAAATTGGTAGCTTCAAATTTATCTTGCCTTATGAGTTTACCATACTAGTGTTTGCCCACCCACAATGGAAACACCTTATTTCATTATCTTTGGAGCTAAATCCATCTTACCCATGGAAATTAAACTACCCTCTTTGTGTATCTCCTTAAAAATTATGATGAATGATGAGGAATACATAGTTGAGCTTATTCATGAGTTTGAACTTCTTGATGAAAAATAGATCAATGTGTTATATCATCTAAAAGTATATAAAATAGGTGAAATTTAAACTGCAAAAATCATATCAAATATAAAGAGTTTGAAATCATCACCTCATCCTTAAATAAAATAAAATAAATATTAATCATCACCATGCAAAAAAAAGACAATTTTGAGCCGAATTGGTTAGATACCTAGATATATAGACACCCATATTTATTATAAGCATAATTTCACAACATGTGTTATAGCTTCTTTGCATATATACATCTCTTGACTAAGGATTAGATATATAGTAACATGGTCTCTTGTGGACCTCTTCAGTTCTATTTTATTTCACCTTATTTACCTACCCCTTGGGCTTATATGTTATTTTACTGCATTTCATCCAACATATAACAAGGATACCTACCTTTTTGTTTCTTGTTATCTATGTGTTTTTATCCCTAAACACCTGCATTATTTTTGGACACTTGCATCGATGCAAGTGTTTAACTATGATGTAGGTGTGTAGGCTTATATTTTTGTCCTTTTCTATATCTTTCAATTTTTGGTCATTTTTAACCCTTTTTATTCATTATATTATCAAATTTTCATGCATCATTACGTCCTAATATAAAATTGAGAGGTTCTTATATTTACAAAGGATAGATTCTAGTTACACCACCTAGAAATTTCATTAAACAACTATCTAATTGGAAAATACTATATATTTCAAGCT